>SOPF01027725.1:8353-60021 GCA_012979155.1 Hypericum perforatum | reverse complement strand
AAGATTGGTTGAGTTCATTTATTGTCTTTCTCTTACCTAAATTTACAAACACTATTGAAGGAGTCATATCAACAAAAGGTACTACTACTCTGGAATCAGACATACCTGATGCCAACAACTTGTTTAAAGTCGTCTTCAAGGGCCCGTAACATGTAGTCATGAAAGTTGAACTTCTTGTTGGTTTTGCAATGGGTCTGCAGCACGATAAGATAACAACAACAGAGGAAAAATAGAGTCAAAATCACAACCGGATAGTATATGCAAATTTAAAATGCAAGAAGCCATTAGAGCCATTACCATGATGAATCCAAGTCGCAGAGTCGCATAATCTGATTTCGTCACGGAGGCATAGAACTGCTTGAAGAACGAATTCTGAAAAGAACAAAGTAAGTTGACACACGTGAAGCAGAAGAACTTAAAAGTCGTATGGCACAGAGAGCCCAACATATAATAATCTTCCAAAATTTCCAATGGCTACTTACCACCCAACCCATCAGGACTGAATTTTTGCCAAAACCCAGAAAGTGCTCCTTGATAAAGGCATGTTGATGTACATGGGTTACCTTTTTCTTCAAGACTGCAGGGAACAATTCGGAGACTAATGCAATGAGTGTCTTAAAAAAATCTCAAGAAACAACATGGGCCATCAATCTGCTTCCATGGCTAAGCTCGGGAAGTCATCCCTCAGAGAATGTAGTCAAAGAGTAATTATGGTTCATCTCAGTTTTGCATTTAGAATCATATTATCCAGAATACTTTGGTAAGGGAAATGTGTTGGAGTTTCCATATCCTACCCAAAACCTTAAGGTAGTGAGTAGGTGGATCCTTCCACCTTATAAACCAACCCATCCCACATGCAACTTCCAATGTGGTTATTGGACTTTCCATATCCTACCCAAAACCTTAAGGTAGTGAGTAGGTGGATCCTTCCACCTTATAAACCAACCCATCCCACATGCAACTTCCAATGTGGCACACTCTCCAACACGCCCCCTCAAACGAAGCCCATCAGGCTGAAGTTTGCACGGGCCTAACACTGCCTCTCGTGCTTTCAAATGGGGGTCATGCGAGCATATGGGCCCATGGGCTCGTTAGAGCAAATTGGCTCTGATACCATATTGGACTTTCCATATCCTACCCAAAACCTTAAGGTAGTGAGTAGGTGGATCCTTCCACCTTATAAACCAACCCATCCCACATGCAACTTTCAATGTGGGACACTCTCCAACAAAATGTTTCCGAGGGCTACCCTTCTTCGGGTAATAGGCTTGAGAAAGAAGTGCAAGTTGTGATGTGCGCCTACCAGCATCAGTGTCATAACGTTCTCTTGCAATACTGTTTTCCCAGTTTTGCCATCGACGAATCTAAGTGATCATAAAACGATAAAAAAAAAACGGAAGGAAAAGAATATAATCAGATGATCATGGATCTTGAAAAGATATGAGTACAAAAAATCACAAGATCATGAGAAGACAAAGGGTACTGTTAGAACTTTTCTTTGATACTCACCTGAGCCCCTCCAAAAAGAACAGTGAGTACACTGAAAACTACATGAACAATGGCTAGGACAAATATGAAGATATGCAAATGATGAATTGCTTCGACGGATAGCAACGGCACCTCACCCTGAATAAGTGGAAGGAAAGAAATTGGAAAAAAGGAACAAGAGTGAACACTAAAAAGTAATTTGTACAGATGCACAAACAGAATAACCAGCGAATCAAATATTGCAATTATCGAATAACAGAAGCACTCAAACATTAGTGCAACTTTTAATAAAGCAGTTGAATACTGTACTAATTAAATCTCATTTCTATATCCCTGCATTCTAATTCAGATACGCTCACAATACGTACTTTTAGGCTAGAAAAGCAAGCCAGCCTGTGATGAATTCTTAACAATGCGCAACTACACTAATGCTAAAAAAAAGCAAAAATGACATAATTTAAGAGAAAATTTCAAGACTTATTTCGGAAAACGGGAAAATATTTCCCATTAGTAATTGCACCGATAGGCTTTGGAAACATTCAAGCCAATTTCTTGTCCACATATGAACCCCAATCTTGAAGAGCTCCACTCCCTAGTTGCTGAAAATTATGGCTCTAAAACCATAGATAGTTCATAAGACAAAGAATGCAAGAGTGGGAAAGTTGAACACCGGGTCCACCCTACCTTCTTGGCACAAACACCAGTCGGTTCCGATGTTGCTTCTTCAGCCAGAAGGCGCCTTACTTGACCAAATATTCTGACAGTAAAGACCTTCTGGAAATGCTCTGTTGTAGCAGTAGAATTGGATTCATGCCCTTCTACCACTTTGGCAGGGCAAGGAAGCATATGAGAAACCACATCCTTGTGCACACAGATTCGAGTAATTGGGTTCTGGAGTACTGTCAGCAACAGTGAGATAAAACCCAAAAGCATCAACTCTGCAATCAGAAAAATAACTCCAGATTAAATTTTTACAAAACATGGTCACTAATTAATTGCTTTCATTTTCCTCATCAACTTACTTAGACCCTAATACAGAGCCAACAAGGTTATCCTTCCAATTCTCTGCACAAGATTAGGACAGAAAAAAGGCAATCCCTTTCCAAACACCAAGACCAAAGTTCTCTAGTTTACAAACATGGTCACGAATTAATTGCTTCAATTTTCCTAATCAACTTCCTCAGACCCTAAAACAGAAACCAACTTAAGATTATCCTTCTAATTACCCGTACAAGATTAGGACAGAGAGAAAAAAAAATTCCTTTACAACACCAAAACAAAGTTCTCTACTTTACACAACATTCGCCCACATGAACATAAACACAACTTAAATGGCAGAATGAAACACAATGCAAAATGAGAAGAAAAAAACCAGAAAAATGCAAAACCAACCAAAACCCAGAAGTGAACAGGAGAAAATGGGGCAAAAAAAAAGTGACCTTCTTTAACCTTCTGTAGAGCTTGGAAGAGGGACTTCTGCTTCCTTTTCTTAAGGGACTTGCCACTGTAATGAAGAATCCTTTCGAGGGCCAGAGAGAGGGCCACGATCACCGTGCACACGGCGGCCACCACCCACGTCGGGGTGTACTCCAACGTCTCTCCCTCCTCGCTCCCACCCGACATCTTCGGACCGATAAATTCAGTTTAGAGTCGGGTTTTCTTTTTCTCGGGAAACTACCAACTGGGTATTTGTCTGTCGGTGTAGGAAAAGGTGGTCCTGTCTCCACATTTATGGAACAACGGAAACGGAAACTGATCTTTTTGGAAGAGAGGTTTTTTACTTTCAAAATGGTGCTGATGTTTAGCATAAATTACAAAAATAGTGCAAACTTTTTTTAATTATCGAATTGATGTTCACGTATGACATTTTTTATGCAATTTGCAAAGGGGATGTCATTGTGCATGCGCAAAATAAAAATTGGCAAAATTTATTCCAGAAAGGCACACAACAAGTGAAGGATTCAAGAATTAATAGTTTTGTCATATTGAAGTTGTTGTTTTTTTTTAATGATTATGTATATTAAGTGTTTTGTGCTTTGTTATTTATATATCGCATTTACGATTGTGAATGTCTTATTTGAAACAAAAATAACAAGATATATGAACACTAATGAAAGTAACAACAATAGAACACAACATGTTTAACACACAATACATATTAATTTCTCTATTTTCTTTGAACACTTTAACTTGTTTGTGGACAAAGTTGCACTCGTTTTCATTGAAAATATTTTTATTATATTCGCATTCTCAATTTTAAAATTCTTATATCGAGAGATTCTTATATCGAGAGATTCTTATGTCAATTTTTACCTAATAATGAACCACAAAAATCAGTGAACATGCAACCAAAATAATTATGAAAATACATGGGTAAATGATAAGAAATGCTCATATTTTTTAGCAACAAAATAAACATATTATGAATTGTACTGGTAGAGTCATGTATGCTACCATCAATATTATACACCATAAGTACCTAATGAATATTTTACATAGATATAAATTTATCTCAAATTTAGAATCCATTAATATCTCTCATACAGGTCATATTCATAACTATCTATAAGTAAATAATCAATTATAGAACTATAAAATTGCATGCCGTGTTTTATAAGCAAACTTAAAATAGTCATATAAACTAATAATAATTACCTCTTTTAGTGTAGTACTATCATGTGGGTTTGAAATTTTAAAAAATTGACCCTTTGAACATGCAACCTCCAGCTAATTTTCCTATATTTGAAAAATTAAAATTTTACAAGTATTAGTTAATCTTTTAACTACACAAGCAAAATACCTTATGCATTAAGTAAGAAAGTCCATGACTCTCATCCATAAATCTGGATATATTAATAATTCCTTTAACATATTTACTTTCACTTTAAAGTCATCCCAAAGTTTTAGTATATTGTTGGGCGGCTATGTCATTCGTTTAAAAATATCTCTATATTTAGAGTCATATAATGCTTGTCTCCCTTTGATTGGTTGAGGTTGCTCAAGAGGTGGTGCTTGATAAGTTTTTTATTCAGAATACTCGCTAGAATCTCAATTTTCATCTAACCAACACTCCATATCTTCATCATCATCTTATGAGATATATTTTTTGACACTCTTCCTCTTTGTAGAACACCTTAAAAATAAAATATATACAACCCAATAGTATAAATACACACATTATTTTACAAAATAGGAACAACTTCTATTCTCAGAGGTGAGGTATATAAAAAATGGCTTTTGGTCCCTTTCATGCTGTAGTCAGGATGTCATCTAATTCTTATAAAGGTAGGTACTTTTTCTTGATCACTTTCAATTTGTGTTCATTACTGAGTGACGAAAATTGAGTAAGGTCCAAACAAGGATG
The DNA here is from genome assembly GCA_012979155.1 of Hypericum perforatum. NCBI lineage: Eukaryota > Viridiplantae > Streptophyta > Magnoliopsida > Malpighiales > Hypericaceae > Hypericum > Hypericum perforatum. Next base: position 55,169 of record SOPF01027725.1, on the reverse strand, counting down.
ACTCTATCCTAAGAGAGAAAAGAAGGGGAAATAGTAGTAGGAGCAAAATGCTTAAAGAAAAAAAAGGAAAAATAAGAAGGTTGATGTGATTTAGCTTCTTTCTGAATATATGAGGCAAAAAACTTTGATACAAATATTAAACACACCCAACACACATAGTTGCAAATAATAATATAAAGTTTTGTCTTTATGTTCAAAATTTTAAGTGAATCAATGCATATGGTGGCGTGTACCAATATTGGGTCCTACTACTACTTTAGCTGCTACTTTAGTTTCTTCTATTGCTCTGGCTTATACAACCACTACTATCTTGATACAATTGGCTTTTATGTTACCCCTTGCTTTGTAGAGTGTACATCAGATGCATCATACTATTTAGTCTATCTCATTTTGTATATATTCATCTGGTCATCCTCTGAGTTAAATTATCTAATAAATACATTAAACTCGCAAGTTCAAGCTTTGAAAATTGAGGCAATGTGTCATTAGGCCTTCTGCTCAGACGAGAAACTTTTTTAAGAACTTATTAACGCACTCAGCAATATTTATCATTATGTAAGCATATTGTCATCTGTCATCCATTACTAAGTTTCACTTGGAAACCTGTTCATGAATCATCCATTGTTATATCCTTAGTCTACCTCTCATATATATGCCAAATATTTATTTAATTTCTTTGATTATGTTTGCATTTCTACAACCACCAAATTTATAATATTATATATGGAGTAACAAACTTAAATTATATTTAACTATCAATAAAAAGTTTATGTCACCAACAATCATCATCACATTCTTCACTACGAGATTATTAAAATATTTATTTAGATTACTAGCTATGTCTCATAGATAATATTAATGAGTGATTTTTGTTTTTCCTAATCATGAGCATTTATTATTGCATTCAATATACTTTGGTGTTGATCATAAATAACATTTTTTTGACAAATCATGTGCAACTTTATTTATTCCATAAACCATATTCAACTCTCGTTATTCTCTGTCTCCATAAGAGCAAATATTATTAGAAGTTTAATAGTATTATCATCAATGATAATAACGATCAAGAGGATATGCCTATATTTTTCATACATGAATGTTCAATCAGTTTTTATCGTAGGCATGTAATGTTTGAAATCTTGAATGTAAGACTGAAAAGACCAAAAAAGTCACTTAAACATCTTTATTCATAGTAGGAAAGACTCTAGAATGTTCTCTTTCAGGAAAACTGTGATAATATTCTAATTGAACTACAGTTTTAGGATTATTTGCATTATATGCCGCAAATCATTATAGAAGGCAACTGTAGGATTCTTCCCAACCTCCCCATAATTTTCTAAACACTTTCTCTCTTGCCCACCAAGTCATTTTGTAAGAAAGCATATGATCAAGGTAGTTGTGGTGTTTCAATCTTAAAGACTTGAGATGAGAGTTATCATTTCTACCATATATTAAGATAAGAGTTATCTTTCATTTGGCTTGTCATCATTTTTGTCATATATTAAGATGAAAGTTATGGATGGACTACCCTCCCACAAGTGACAATAGGTATGTGGGTGGATGTGTTTCACTATCTTTTAATATGAAAAAAGTGACTCCCTTCCATCCATCGATGTATGAATCTTCCATTTGGAATCATCCTCATCTTTTTTTCTACACTTCGTATAATAAGTATATCGCCTTAATTTTTTGATAATGTACTGATTCCCCATTTCTATTGCATATGGGTTAATATCCATCATGGCTTCTTTTTTTCTTATTCAAATTGTGCCCACCTTTAATAAACTAGAACACATTTTAATTATCATGTCACAATCTCATTCTTTAGCATAAATAGTCTTCACTAATTTTTCTTCAGGTTCAATTATGAGAAATTGAGTGTATTGTTATTTTTTGGGATGTTGTTGGGCAAAATTTCATATTTCTTCTTGTTCTTGATACTCCTTCTTTGAGATCATCATCTTCTTCATCGTCCTTTTCATCATCTTCCTCTTCTTCTTCGTCATTTTCTTCATCAAACTTTATTATTGCATATGGAGTAGTTGAATTCTTGGGATCATTCTAAAACCTATAAGTTTTTGTATCAACTCCACAAACATGCATCTGTGTGGATGTACCACCATCATAGTAACTACTACCGTTGCTAAGGAATTGTGTTTTTTTAATGGACGCTATGTAATAATGATAACATGTCCTCTTCTCCATAATAATTTTTAATGATATCTAATGTGCATTTGGTCCACATTTGTTGACCATGGTCATTACCATATTCACAACATCTTCTTTGTCTTTAATAACAATTTAGCAAAATTTTGTTCTTTTAAAGGACATCTAAATATTAGTCTAATAATTTCTTCAATTTAATGAGATGTAATCTTATCAACTATTTTTTCCATAGCTTATCAAAGATTAGCATATGTTCATGGAACTTCAATCTTGTTTCACCTCCTCTTAGAAAGTCAAAACTAAATTGACTATTTTTTTTAATTACTCTATCATATTTTAACTTTATTCTTATAACCAGCTGAGATATCATTAAAACTATAATAAAAGTAATAACATGAGATTGTTTAATCAAAAAATAAAGAGAATATTAAATATAAAATTAATGAAACAATAACATTGACAGTCTCTGTTATGATCATGGCTTTAAAAAATGGGGTCTCATTGATGGTTCAACTATTTGAACTATGAATCATTACCTATATCCGGTCATTATTTATCTTTGACCCACATGTCGTTGAAGCTAGTCAAATTCTCGCCAGGCTAGTTAATTTTGGGTTTAATTAAATTTGGTTTTGTAAGCTTATGGAATGAAAAGGAAGGATGCATATATTATTTCTCTCATTAGGTATTATAGGTAGAGAATTTTGCCAAAAAGTGGGTAAAATTTTTGTGACTTGTTGGACAGAAAATCTGAAATTTAAAGATAAAAAAGTATTCAAGCCAGTTTTCTTGATAAATGAATACCTAGAAAACAAAGTGAGGAAATAAATCATGATTAACCAAGATACACATTTTTTTGTGTGATTGGTCACAGATTATTTTCTTGTGACTTAATCGTTATGGGTAATTTTTTCATTACATGGTCCAAGTCGCGAGATAAAAAAATGGATGTTCCACGTGGACACCGTTTCGATCGTTAAAAAAGTTTAGTACCATTTTCATAATTTATGTGAACAATAATAACATTTTGAATTCAAAAAAAATAAAAAAGATAAACTAACCCTTTTGGGTGATTCTTTTAATTTAACTGTGATATTTAACAACCACAAAAAAGTGGGCGACAATGTCTTGGTCAAATTTAGGAGTATATGGTTTGATTTTAATAGTGAATTATGAAATAATTAACTAATAATTATGATCCAAAACATTGATCAGAAATATAATTATAATATGTAAATAATTGGCATAAGTTGAACTGAAGTTTAACCAAAAAAAATTAAAACTAGGGAATTTAAATTATTTTTATATTGTAACTTTTTTTCTTAACGTACTTTGTAACTTTAATAACAAGTGTATAATTTAATTTGAAAGTTCAAATCTAAAATATCTTCTTTTAATGTATGAAGTACGACTGATTAAACTCTTGAAAAATTAAAATTTCCTAAAACCACACAGCGTATATGTTAATTTAATCAATAGACAGTTCATCCATAATTATTAATTTTTAAACTATAATCTTAAATTATGGTTATGTGCAATTTACATTTATTAGATTACTACCTCAGTTATTTTAGATTCTGATCAAACAACACCTTTCAAAGTGTCAAAATTTTCAAAAAAATATAAAACATTTATTGTGTACTAATGATCTGATATAAAAAGTTTTAAGTGGAGAGTAGCAAACGCGAGATAAATTATTAGGTATACGTATTTATTAGTGACAGCATACCATGACCGTGTTAATGGATATATTATATTCACAAATCAATTCCTACGGTATAGAATTTGGGTGGACTATATAAATATTTTTTTGCAAAATTTTTATTTTCTTTACGTAATAATGAAATGTGTTTTTTTTGCATTTTTTATGATAATAATATTTTTTTCATGCAATATTGATCCGTATATTTTTTTTAACTTTAATTTTATAGTTTTTAAATTTTTACTAAACAATTGTTGCTTATCTCTTAGTCCGTATCATTTAGAAGAAAAAACATTTAGCGCCCAATGCAACCTGTTAATGGAGTGTTTAATTCTTAACAGTCCGCGCCTACTGGATTGTGTTCTTTGAATAATTTTTCCTCGCTTTTTTTTCCTTTCCATATCTGGCTTTCTTTACTATTCATTTCAAAGTGCCTCAGTGGCCCAAACAATCTACGTAGTGATTTAGATTGTTTAAGTAATTAATAATTTTTAAAATTTAGGAAATTCTTTTAAAAATAAAATAAAATTGATGTGTTGTTAATAACAAAAATTAAGATTTTTTGTTAGCTAAAATAACTTTTTTTAGGGGTGGTAGCTAAAATAACTTGGGTATTACTTGATTTGGAAAAAAACTGCAAAAAAATGAAAGGATAAATTACCCTGAGGTCCTTGACATATGGCCTTGACATATGGCCATTTTTATAGTAGGATCCCTAGATAATTTGAATTAGATGTAAGGTCTTTACTTTTTACATTAATATTGGTCTCGAGTCCGTAAAATGACTGAGGATGATGTCAACGACTTTTTTTATTACTAAAATGACTAAAATACCCCTAAAAACTATCTTCTTGGACCTTAGAACACCATGATGAACACCAAGCATACAAATCCAAAAATAAGCAAAGGTCTCTAATGCCATCGTTGAATTATCCTTTCCTTTTTTATCACTATTGAAGATGGATCAAACTTGAAATCGGTGTGACAAAGCCAACGACGGTTTTAGATCTGTAATAGGAGGAAGAGAATCCTCTCGTTTTGATTTCTGCCTATCCTCATCGCCTCCAATTATAATAACTGCACATTTCTCTCACCGCCTCTAATTCCCTTGCCCTCTAATCGCAAATGCTGATGAATGATTTCTCGTCGACGACGTTCGGCTGTTCAATCCTCAGCCTACGGAGAGACCACCACCATACTATCATTGCCTCCATGGACCTAGCCTCACTGCTGCTCCTCGACTTTGGCACATTCTACCAGAAGATTAGGGAGCAGTTCTCTGATCTGCCAGAGCTAGTGTTCTCCCTGGCATGGGTCCAGGACTTCTTTGGCCATAATGTCAAGGAGCTGGACATTTGTAATGCGATCTGCAATGGAATCAAGCAGATCTGCGAGTGGAGGAATCTAATCAAGATTGTTCTTGCTGTATTCGATGATGGCCCTAGGTATCAAAGACCGAGCGAAGCTAGGGTTCTTGGGGAGGGCTAGTTCTAGCAGGCAAGGAAGGTGCTCGTCGATCTATCAATTTCTATGCTCGATGATAAGGACTCTGAATCCTCCATTTCCACTTGGGTTTTGCTCAAGTTTCTAACTTTATCTAGTTTTGAACTATTGGGAACTGTCATAAAGAAGAACGAGAGTTGACCCCCAAGTTCTGGATCGCCTTATGTGACTTTTGGAAGATGGAAACAATGGAGTTTTATTTTTGTCTGTGGAGGATGGGATTGCAGTTGGGTTTCTTGCGAAAGATCTTGGTGTTCTAAAGAAGAAGAAGGATGATGAAGAAGATTTTTATTTTATTTTTTGTGTAATGGTATATTAGTCATTTCGTATTTCTCAAAAATGAAAAAAATGATGACGTCAGCCAAGGACCTAATATCAATATTTTGTTATAAAACTGGGATCTTAAATCTTATTCAAATAATTTAAGGATCCTATTACAAAATCAGCAATAAGATAGGGACTTGAGGGATAATTTACCAAAAATGAAATAGTGGAAGGTATTAGATTATGTGAGCTCACCTTGATGAGCAGCAAATTGAAGTGCATTTATTTTGCAAGTAAGTTATAATAATGGTGAAAAGTAAGTATTTTTTTTGGATTAATTGGATTAAAGAAGGGTGTTCTCATATGGAGATTATTTTCTAGACCATCGAATCTTATTTTTTTCAAAAATATAACTTGATGCTCCAAAAGTTATTAGAAATATATGTGATTTTTTTCATAAATTACAATTGTAAAAAGGGTTAATTTATGATAATATTTCCGTATTTTAGCTAGATTTAAAATTTATTTTTTCTCTAAACAAACTCAGAAATCCAAAAATACTAAAATAGCTAGTGCCGCGTGCCACAAACCACTGCCTATAACCCATCGCTGCAAGCCCCCATCACCTAGTCAAGCCATACGCATTGACGTAGGACATTTTATGAATACATGAAGAACATGGTCCAACCGTACACAATTTGATGATCCATTCGCATATTGTCCATTTTTTGTGCAATTGGAGCAATTGGTGGTCCATTATTATGATAAATTCGTCCTCGGTCTATATTACTATGATGTAACCTCTATTCTGATTTAATAAGGTAGTTATGAATGCCAATAAGTAGCAATAAATGCCCATTTGTAATCAGATTCCTTAATTTTTGGAATTATGAAGGTTAGCACTTTAATGCAAAGTTTAATTTCGTTCCATCACTTCCTTATTAAAAGGGACGTGATTATGTAACAAAAATTAGATTATGACATATTGAAAATCAAGAAACTCATAGGCTTTTAGCCAAGTTATCTTTTGGGTGCGTCCCAAGTGTTCTATTCAGATGGATTCCTGTGGTGTTCTTATCGCCCTTGCTGGCGGCTTGTAGATTCAAGCAAACCTTCCTTCTTATTTCAGAAGATTCAAGTGGAAGTTATCGTTACTTTGTTACCATAGTTTGTATCCAACCAATCTGATTGAACAAGCTTCCGCTATGCTACATCATGCATCATCCAACTATCCCCTGCTATCTAGCCCATGTTTATGAGCATAGGCTAGCCTAGTTCATGAACCCATCGTTCTTCTCACTATGAGCCATGCCTAGCCATCCTCCACTATCTACCTTATGTTTGCGAGCCTAGTCAAAGGTTTATTTATTAAGCTCATTGTCTGTCCTATATTTGCATGCCATATTAGTAGTGTTGATTTGGTTTTTATAGTGTATTGATTTATATATGTAAGGATGTTAGTTGTGATATATCATGATATTGATTTTGATGCATAATATACTAGTTTTGATCAATCATGATATTTTTTTATGTTTAATAGTGTTAGTTTGACTTCTTTGTGTTATTGGTCTGGATGTGTAGGGATGCTGGTTGTGATGCCTAAAGATATTGGTTTAGATGCCTAAAGATATTAGTTTTGATTTATGATGGGTTGTGGTTTTTTGGTTCTACCTTAATTCTGATAAACACTGGACGATCGGTTGTCTATTTGGCCTATCTGGCGTACGCCAGACATAGTCGGCATGTGCCAATCTTCGACTAACTTCAGCTCCGAAGTGCGCCAACTACACCAAGCATGAGCAAAAAGCTCTTGGAGAAATAGACATGGCGTGTGCCAAGGTTGGCTAGCGTACGCCAAGTTATCAGTAGACTTGCAGTAGATTGCAACAATAAGTAAGTACGAGATTGTTGTCCCATAGAGACTGAGTTTTTAGCCAAATCTATGGTTTACTTACTTATCTAGGATCAAATTATGAAGTTTGGATATTTACACACGCGATCTAAAGTCTAAAGTATTAAATTAAAGATCAAAAGAACTAACACTTGGAAGGTTTGCTTTCAAAACAGATTTTAAACAACTTAAAAGACAAAAGTGAGTTAAGTACCAAAACCAGCAACGTAACCATAAGATTCAGGGGGTTTATTGAGCATGTGATATGGTTCGAGTATTTCTAAGGCAACCAACTTACACTTTCGCTCTAGATTGATCTAAATCGATCCTTAACTAAGCTTATAATGGCAAGATGTGCTTTCGCCCCCAAAAGCCATATACACTAAGTTAAACACCAACTATGTATATCACTCAAAGGACAATAGGTAGGTCACCAAGGAAGATTTCTCTCCTAGCAAGAGTACCAATCATCAAACTAACCTTTCCATCAATTCTATCTCCTTTCGGTCTCAAGTTTTGACTAAGCACAAAGGCTTGGTGATCAAGCAAGTCTAAGCATGGTATGAAGCATGTTAGTAAGAATACATTCCTAACCATTTTCAACCCTCAAACCGTGGCTACATGCAAGGTCTAAAGGCACAAAACTCACAGAAACAACTACTCACACATAAAAATATTGAAGAACATACTTCACTTAAATTGAACAAAGGAAAGAGTTTAAGTGAGAAAGGATTATAGATGTTCTTGAAGCTTCTTCCCCATGTACAAGTAAAGAGAAGGACCCCAGAAACTAGTCTAAAATATCTTTTATTTCTATTTTAACACACTAGACTTAGAAAGAAAAATAGTCTTTATACTAAGCCAAATACTCAAATAGTTAACAAAATATCTTAACTAAAATATCCTAAGCGAAATATCTTCCCAAAATATCTAAGAAGTCAGCCATTTTTGTTTCCCTTCCTCCTCACAAGCATTATGCCAACTTGCTTTTTTCCTATTTGTTTGTCCAACACTCAACCACTTGCATTTCTGTCAAGCTTTCCTAGCGTGCGCCAGCTTCACTTGGCGTGCACCAGCCTTCGCATTTTCTCCTTCTCCGAGTGCACCTGGTCGCTGTGTGCATGGTCATTTGAGTAATGGGTCCTTGGCATGTGCCAGCTACCCGTGCTTTGTACTCATTGGCTTTGCAACTTCCCTCTTGTCCTTGCCTTCGCGTGTCCGCTCGATCGTCCTCTATTTTTCCTCAAATATGCTCCTAAAAACAAGAAAACTCAATGAAAAATGATAAACTCTACAAAAATACACAATGGATGAAAACTAACACTATGACAACTAAAATGCAAATACATTAACCTAAAATACTAAGAATAACCTACTAAAAGGATACGAATAATGAGTATTTTTCACACTCATCACACCCCCACACTTGAATCTTTGCTTGTCCCCAAGCAAAATTCAAAATGCGGAAACAAACTAGACGAAAATCACAAAAGAACAAATAAATATATAACGAGGTAAAGACTTGGCATAACTAGCTCAAAACTTAACTTCCCTAAAAAACATCAGCTTACATCACAATAATATCATAAACTAAGTTAGTTCATCAATTCAAAATGCAAAGCACAACGAACTTGTAGACACCTTAACACTCAATTGTTTAAACAAGTGTTAATTCTATGTAAAAGATACTAGAAGGTAGAACTCTCGAGGATAGAAAAGTGTTTCATTCATATGATCAATGTGATCAACTTCCTATCACTCGCATACAGATCAATATATCTCAAAGCATCCTATGTCATACTCAGCGTTATCTAAAAGTCAAAATGGTTGCTAATGATTATGGATACTTTTCATCAAGTTATAATGGGGCTTAAGGTAAAGGTGAGGTAAAATATTTGGATGGTAGCTAAACCACCCAATCTGAGGACATGTCACAAATGCAACTAATCACTCATCTAATATGAACATCCTCACAAAAGATAAATTAAACACACACCCTAAATAAACCAATGAATTAAGACCTAGAAGTACAAGTTTTGCTAGAAATATGCTTTATTCAACTTCACATTCTTTTTTACTTCTTTTTCTTTTCTTTTTTTTTTAACATAAACAACATATTTATTTACAAACTTTATACAAACTATACAAACTTAGCATGTTCTAGGCAAAAACTTAGCTTCTAAAATGGCCAAATATATACAAAATCCTGACAATAATAACCCAAATCTAATACAGAATATCCCCACATGTGCAAACCTATACATCCTCGAATCAGATGACCAAAGGTAGGTAAGATGGATGATATAAGGTTCGTAGTTGGCTTCCTCATTTAAGATCAAGAAAAGGCTAGGCTCAATGGATTAAAACAATGGATATGTAAGGGATTTTGTCTTAAAGGCTCTAGGCTCGAATGTCAAAGAATGCTCCCGTCTTTTCACTAATTTTCACACAACCTAGACCATGATAAGTACTAGTAGAATACCTCGATCAAATGACTCTATTATGCATCTCATGAAAAATATAAAGACTAGTGTCTCTTCCTTCGGCTCAAGTACTCACAAGGTTCACTCATCAACCCTCTAGTATAATCTACATAGTGAGACCACTAGTCTAAATAATAGAGTGCAATATTTCTATGAATTCATAGGCTTTGCACTCGAATTGAATCCCTAACTAAGAGTTTGATAAAATTCTAACACAAGTTGAAAATTTTTGAGGGGGTCGAATTTTGAAAAATTCATGCCAAAGTCTAAACCTAGACAAGACAATCTAATATGCTAAACAAGTTTAAACATCCTAAACAAGACTAAACAACCTAAAAGGAAGATTCCTAAAAGGAACCCTCCCCAATATTTGAATGACACATTGTCCTTAAGGTGTCTCAGATACTAATAAACACCTAATAACATGAAAACAACACAAATAAACAAATACAAAAGCAAACACACAATCATGTAAGCAATAAAAAACAAAGACAAGCAAACAAACATGGCATATAAACGAAAGCAAACAAAATCACGACCATAAATAAAAGAATAAACATAAATGACAAAACCAAATAAGAACAAAAAAAATAAAATAAAAACTAAAAGAAGAGAAATAGGAGCTCCCTGTCACTGATTTGATAGAGGAGTTAGGCTGAAGCCATCGCCAAAGTTCTTGGCCTATTTATGCATCCACTCTGTGTGTGCTCGCTACTACTCCATATGTACCTGTTGTGCCTCCATGTGAGCTCTCTACTTTGCATAGAACGCTTGCTGCTCCTCTATCTGTGTTCTCTATCATGCATCCATGCGAGCAATATAGTCATGCTATCGCTCCTGGCTGGCTGCGGTAGTCACAGCATAGTCGTGTAGCTACACGCCAAATCCATGTAGCTACTCTCCAAAATCATGTAGCTATACTGGCATCGCAGCAAACTGATAATGAAGATCTACCTGTAGGCGCAGAGCCTAATGGCTAGGTCCAGCCTTATCTGGATCCTGACTAGGACCCTCCTGTCTCGGTGCTGTCAACATCAGTCTATCCAGGACAGCCTTTCTCTCCCCCTATGGCTTATACTCAACTATCTCCTCTCCATTTCTCATTGTCCTCTTGATCAGCTTGCTGTAATGGAGCTTCTGAATGTTGAGCCATATTGGCTCTCTAATCATCGGAGCTCTATCTGCATACTGCTCATTTAAATGGTGACGTGCAATGCGAGCAATAATGTGGCCCAAGTACAGTTGCCTAGGTCTATCAGTAATAGAATGTGCAAAATAGTCTAAGACTAAAGAAAAAGTACTAAACGAAATATTATGGCACATATTGTAAATAGCATATAACTATGATCTAAATACCTTCGACTCCTCCCAATGACTACTGTGTGTCAAAAACATGAATCAGTGGAAGATACCTAGATATGGCTCCTTGATAAGAGCTCTAGGTACCTTCCCCAATTCATATCCATCAAACCCAGTAATCTCATGCCACTCAGCATGGGCATCATCAACAGGAGTGAATTCTAATGTACCCCCTCCAGACTTAAGCTCAAGGACTTCATTAAATCCATCATCGGTCATATTAAACTCTCTTCTAGACAAACATGTAGTGAATGATCCTCTATTTTGCACAATCTGCAATGTGCAATAAAACTCAAGAGAGAGCTCCTGTCTAGCATTAATGCTCCTATCAGCAAAATAATCCTAACCTCACTTCTTCCAAGTAGCTTTCAGTTCTACATCAACTCCTAACGTATGCATCTCTGCTCAATCTATCCTAAAGTAACTCAAAGTAGGAAGATTTGAGAGATTTTGGTACCTCTCTTCCTCCTAATCGTGAAAGATTATGAAGGAGCACCGTAGCAGCCACGAATATCATGCAAATCTGCTGAATATGAATCTAAAGAGAAGGAATCTGACAGTAAGGGTGTGTGAGTCCGTGCATACTTCCTTGTGTCCTGGTGACAAATACGGCTAGATCCTGTAGCTCCCGACATTGTGAATCACGTTTCGAGTGTTAGGTAACATGGGTAGAAGGTTGGGTGACGTTGGGCTTGTTAAGATTTTTATTTTTGGGTAGAAAGGAGGAATGGGTATTGTGTTTTTATGAAGAATGGCACATGCCCGAGGGTTTTATATTCTGGTTTACTCAATTTTGGCGTGCGCTAGGTCCATTGGCATGAGCCAACTCCTCCATTTTTTTATACTAGGCATACACCAGTCATATTGGCATGTGCCAAACCTATCCGGTTGACTGAACTTGGCGTACACCAGGTCCATTAGCGTATGCTGACTTTGTACAAATCGCAAAAACTTCACACTTTTGATACAAACATACAAACTAAAAGATCATACATAAGAAATAAAACATGCTAATTTAATTTTTTTTGGCTTTTATGTACGCTGCGTTCCTGGAAAGCTTGAAAACTAGACGTCCCATTCTTACGGGTCACAGGTACAATTTTGACATTCACAATTCACACAACTCACAAATAGCATACCATGACGAACTACCTCTTCGTGCAACCTTTTTGGCTTTAAGCCTAATAGGGTCACGACGTAGTAGTATGGTACGCTCATTTTGCAAGTTAGTGCTATTTTTGCTACAATCACCATCGTGTTCTAACTTCCCATACTTAGCACAATATTCAAATCGCTTCATCCTTCTCTTATAGGCACTCTTTGATGTCCCTATTGAGTGTTTCATGAAGTTCTTTTCACGTCGCTCAAGTGTCTCTTGTGCCCAATGAAGAATGATGAGGCAAATATCTATCAGGATTTTTTTGGAAACTAAGAAACTTACTAAACAAATATACTTAACACAAAACATCCTGTTCTTTATTCTCTATAGGTAAAAGAGACTTTGTTCCAATTGTTCATGTACTAAATAGCACATTAACCGATTACACCTTCACGTCTCGATTAATATAGCCCCCTCCAATGTAGATTTTACATCTTCGGCTATTAACTCTAAAGATTCTTCCCTTGCTATCTTACAATTCTAGTGCCCCAAAAGGGAACACCTTGATAATACAGTAGGGTCCGCTCTACTTTGATTTGAGCTTCTTCAGGAAGAGTCTCAAGCGCGAGTTGTATAGAAGAATATGTTGGCCCTCCTTAAAATCTTTATATATAATGTAGGCATCATGTCTCTTCTTGGTCCTATCCTTATAGAGTCTTGAGCTTTTGAATGCCATGTCCTGCATTTCATCTAACTCTTCAAGTTGGAGAATTCTTCGTTCACTAGCCTTTTTGTAATCGTAATTAAGGGTCTTGATAGCCCAAAATGCACGATGCTCAAGCTCCACTAGAAGATGGTACGCTTTGCCATAAACAAGCCTGTAAGGTGACATTCCTATAGGTGTTTTGAATGCTGTTCGATAAGCCCATAAGGCATCATCAAGCTTGTTCGACCAATCTTTTCTTGCAGAACTAACCATCTTTTCTAAAATTTTCTTGAGCTCTCGATTTGAAAGCTCAACTTGTTCGCTCATTTGGGGATGATACAGTGTTGCCACCTTGTGCATTACCCCATATCTCTTTAAATGGATCTCAAATGGCTTGTTGCAAAAATGTGATCCCCCATTGCTGATTATAGCTCTTGGCACTCCAAATCTTGAGAAGAGCTTCTTAATGAAGCTGATAACTACTCTATCATCATTTGTTGGTGATACCAAAGCTTCTACCCTCTTAGAATTATAGTCTACTCATACCAAGATATATTTGTTGCCATAAGATGTGGAGAAAGGACCCATAAAATCTAATCCCCAAATGTCAAAGAGCTCTACTTCTAAAATTCCAGATAATGGTATCTCATTCTTTTTTGAGATGTTTCCCATTCTTTGGTAGCGATCACACTAAGCAACATAAGTACGTGCATCCTTGAAGATGAAAGGCCAATAGAATCTGCATTCGAAGACTCGCGATACAGTTCTTGTAGCTCCATAATAACCTGAGTAAGGAGTGTTATGGTATTGCTCTAAAATGTTTGCTACTTCTCAACTGGCAATACAATATCAAAGAACCCCATCACTGTACCTCTTGAAAAGGTACGGATCATTCCACACATACATTTGAACATCCCATAGAAATTTTTTCCTTTGGGGATAACTCAGATCTGTAGGAATAATTTCTCTAACTAAAAAGTTGGCATAATCTGCATACTAGGGAGCTTCTACTCTACTCATCATCATCAGAGTTTCATCTAGAAACTCTTCTTGAATATTCCCTTCAATCTCCATCCTGTCGCTTTTCTCTAGCCTAGAGAGATGATATGCGATAATGTTTTCTACTCCTTTCTTGTCCTTAATGGACAAGTCGAATTCTTGGAGTAACAAAATCTAGTGCATCAAGTGAGGTTTGGCATCTTGCTTTGAGAATAAATACCTCAAAACTTCATGGTTAGTATAGATTATCACCTTCGAACCAAGTAAGTATGGCCTGAATTTGTCACAAGCATAAATAACCAAAAGCATCTTATTCTCTGTGGTTGTATAATTGAGTTGAGCTCCTGCCAGCACTCTACTTACATAGTAGATGACATGGAGCTTTCCCTCCTTCTTCTATCCTAGCACACAACCCAAAGCGAGATCGCTTGCATCACATATCAATTTGAATAGAAGCTTCCAGTCTGGTGATGAAATCATGGGAGCTGTGATAAGAGCTTTCTTTAGAGTATCAAATGCCTTAAAGTAGTGCTCATCAAAGTTGAAGGATACATCCTTAACCAGTAAATTTGTTAGAGGCTTTGCGATTAGAGAGAAATTCTTGATGAATCTTCTATAAAATCTGGCATGACCCAGAAATGCTCTAACTCCTTTAATTATGGTTGGTGTATCCATCTTCTCTATCGCCTTTATCTTAGCTCTATTAACTTCCATTCCAACTTGAGTAATCTTGTGCCCAAGAACTATTCCTTCATCTACCAATAAAATGGTATTTCTCTCAATTGAGCACAAGATTCTTTACCTCACACTTCTCTAAAACCTTGTCAAGGTTCTCTAAACAATGATCAAATGAGTCTCCAAAAATAGAGAAGTCATCCATGAAGATTTCCATAATCTTCTCATTCATCTCCCAAATGATAGCCTCCAAGCAACGTTGGAACATTGCTAGGGCACAGCTTAATTCAAAAGGCATTCTGCGATATATAAAAATACCAAAGGGATACGTAAAAGATGTATTTTCTTGATCTCTAAGGTATATTGCAATCTAGTTGTACCCTGAGTACCCATCTAAAAAGTAATAAATGAATACCCTACTATCCTCTCCAATATCTGATCCATGAATAGAAGAGGGAAATGATGATCCTTTCGTGTGGCATTATTCAATTTTTGGTAGTCAACGTACACCCTCCATTCGGTAATAGTTCTCATTGGAATTAGCTCACCTTTCTCATTGATCACTACTGTTATTCCCCCTTTCTTGGGAACACAATGGATTAGGGTAATCCACTCACTATCCGAAATTAGATAAATAATTCCGGCCTCGAGGAGCTTGATCACCTCCTTCTTAACAACTTCTTTCATGTTAGGATTCAATCTTCTTTGCCGGTCTACCCTTGACCTCGCTCCATCCTCCATGTGAATATGATGCATCACAATTTCCGGACTTATCCCCTTGATATTATAGATTTGCCAAGCAATTGCCTTAATCTGTCTGTTCACTATTGTGAGCACTTTCTCTTCTTCCTCCTTAGTAAGCTTGTTTGATATAATAATCGGTAATCTCCCTCCATCTATTAAGAATGGATATCTTATATACGAGGGTAGCTCTTTCAATTCTAAGGAAGGAGCCTTTACAATCAAGGGTGGAGTTCAAAATTTCAAATAAAATTCCAGCTCCTTAAGTAGACCTTTCTTATCAATTCCTCCTTGAGTTCTTCTTCTTTATCTAGTTCCTCTACCTCCTTTCTATCTTCTCTATCCTCAATCTTTGAGATATTTTCCTTGTAAAACTCGAGGACACACTCATCCAAAACATCAATTTTCATGCATATCCCTTCATCAAGAGGATGGCACATCACACTGGTCATCTTAAACTCAACCTTCTCCTCTCTAATTCGGAGAACCATTATTCCCATTATGCACATCAACCAACGTGTATGCTGTGTTGAGGAAAGGTCTACCAAAAATTAGTGGACAACTCTTGTCCTCCAAAAAATCTAGCACCACAAAGTCAACTGGGAAGATGAACTTGTCAATCTTTACCAGGACATCCTCAACTACACCGAATGGCTTCTTGATTGTTCAGTCTGCCAACTGGAGAAGCATTGAAGTTGGCTTAACTTCACATAAACCAAGTTTCCTAAACGTAGACAAAGGCATCAAGTTGATACTTGTGCCTAAATCACATAAACACTTGGGAAACTCAACATCACCTATGTAAGAGAGAATCATAAAACTCCCCAAATCTTTTAACTTTATTGGAAGATTATGGGATATTAGAGAGCTACAATCTGTCATGAGCGCGATTGTCTCTCCATCTTCCTACTTCCTCTTCTTCATGACGAGTTCCTTTAGAAACTTGGTATAGTGTAGCACTTGGTCTAGCATCTCAAGAAAAAGAGACACTAATTTGAACATTCTTCATTTTATCTATGAAACAAAGAAATTTCTTATCCATCGCTAACTTTCTCTTTACCCTTGAGGATAAGATAGAATGGGGACCATTGGTGGTAGTGGTACTTATACTTCTTCTTCCTCGGTAACTTCTTCTTGTGGGACTTTCTCATTCAAAACTTCTTTACCCTTGTCTTGGTTAGGGTTAACTACTTCACTCTTCTTAGCTTTCTCATTGACTGCTTGAGACACTGATTCCTTACCACTTTTCAAAGAGATTGCATTAACGTGGCCTCGAGGATTTCCTTTGGTAGAACTTGGGAGAGAGCCAGATGCTCTTTGGGCATTTGTCTTTGCAATTTCCCCAGTTGTACTTCCATGTTGCCCATGCCAGTCGCTTGCCCTTTTAGAAATTATTCCAAATTGTTCTGCCTTGCTTCTTGGGCTGCTAATACCTTCAATATTTGCCTTTGGTTGTTGGATGATTCTCTAGTTTGTTGGATGAAATTTTCCACATTGTCAAATCTCTCCTCAATGGCTCCCATTCTTTCTTCCAAAAATCTACATAGTTGAAAACCAGGTGGTGGTCCTTGTTGTAAGACACGTAAAGGTAATCTTTTATCAGGAATGATTGCCATACTATCATCATTGTTTCTTTTTTTCCATGAGAAGTTAGAGTGATTTCTCCATCTAGGATTGTATGTCGAGGAATATGGGTTGTTTCCCATTTGGTTTCCTCCTTGTCCTTGACCACTAACAAAATTGAGCTGTTTTGTAGGTTAGTTCATCATGGCACATTGACTAATCTCATGGCCAATGTTGCCACAGGCTTCACAATTTTGTTGTACAATAATAGCATCAACTTTATTTAGGGTCAAAACATGCAACTGCTGTACCATTAAATCCAATTAAGCTTGAAAAGACGAGGAAGCATCAAGTTCAATCATTCCTCTTCTCTCGCTTTGCTCAGTTACCTCCTTTAACTCTCTGATGGGTTATTTTTTTCTCTCATTAGTGATTATCCTGTTTGTTGCTGCCAACTCTTCCAGAATATGGTAGGCTTCACCCCTTTCTTTTCTTAGGAAATTTCCATTAGAGGCTGAATCAACAGTACCATTGTTGTTGGTGAAAGGCTGAAATAAAAAGTCTTAAGCAGAGACTCCTCAAACAAGCCATGTGTGGGCATTTTCATTGCAAATCCTTAAATCTCTCCCTAGTTTCACTCAAAGATTCTCCTTCATATTATTCAAACTTGGTGATCTCCTTAGCGAGCTTGTTAATCTTTGAGTATGGGAAATATTTGTCAAGAAAAACATTTACCAATTGCTCCCATGTAGTTATTGGAGTACCTTTGAGTTTCTTATACCAAAGTTTAGCCTTGTCCCTTAAAGTATATGGAAACATTCTGATCTTTACAGCATCATTGGACGCTCAAAAATACTTAAAGTTATTAGCTAATTCCATGAAGTTTCCAAGATGTTTATTTGGGTCTTCATTAGGTAATCCATAGAACTAACCCGAAGCTTGAAGTATATGAATCACGACTGGCTTAATTTCAAAGTGATTGGCTTGAACAACTGGTCGTTGTATTCCGGTTAAAGCTCCTTTATATGTTGGTCTTTCCATGGTCTATTAGAGAAGGTCAAGGGGCAGGAACTCTAGCCCCTTGACCTTCTTGCCTTTGGTCCATTCTTTCTTTCTTTCGTCTCTCCTTCCGTAATGACCTTTCTAACCATGCTATGTCCACTTCAATTTCCAACAGAGAATTATTGGTGGAACGAGTTAAGAGTATGCATGTAACTTATCAAGTAAGACAAGTTACTTAGTTAAAAAGTAAACAAAAATATCCTAATCCAAGTTCGTAAACTGAATTGATCGTCTATATCTCAATCCTCAGTAATGGCACTAATTGATGGGTTATGGTTTTTTGGTTCTACCTTAATTTTGCTGAACACCGAACGATCGGTCGTCCGTTCAGCCTGTCTGGCGTGTGCCAGACACAGTTAGCATGTGCCAACCTTCGACTAACTTATGCTTCAGCACACGCCAACTGCACCAGATGCGAGCGAAAAGCTCTCGGACAAACAGACTTGGCATGCACCAAGGTGGCTGGCATGTGCCATGTTATCAACAGACTTGCAGCAGATTGCAACAATGAGTAAGTACGGGATTGTTGTCCCACAGAGATTGAGTTTTTAGCTGACTTTATGGTTTACTTACTTATCTAGGATCAGATTATGAAGTTTGGATGTTTACACACGCGATATAAAGTCTAAATTACTAAACTAAAGATCAAAAGAACTAACACTTGGAAGGTTTGCTTTCAAAACAGATTTTAAACAACTTAAAAGACAAAAGTGGGTTAAGTACCAAAACCAGCAACGTAACCATAAGATTCAGGGGGTTTATTGAGCATGTGATATGGTCCGAGTATTTCTAAGGCAACCAACTTACACTTTCGCACTAGATTGATCTAAATCGATCCTTAACTAAGCTTATAATGGCAAGATGTGCTTTCGCCCCCAAAATCCATATACACTAAGTTAAACACCAACTATGTATATCACTCAAAGGACAATAGGTAGGTCACCAAGGATGATTTCTCTCCTAGCAAGAGTACTAATCATCAAACTAACCTTTCCATCAATTCTATCTCCTTTCGGTCTCAAGTTTTGACTAAGCACAAAGGTTTGGTGATCAAGCAAGTCTAAGTATGGTATGAAGCATTTTAGTAAGAATACATTCCTAACCATTTTCAACCCTCAAAACCGTGGCTACATGCAAGGTCTAAAGGCATAAAACTCAGAGAAACAACTACTCACACATAAACATATTGAAGAACATACTTCACTTAAATTGAACAAAGGAAAGAGTTTAAGTGAGAAAGGCTTATAGATGTTCTTAAAGCTTCTTCCCCACGTACAAGCAGAGAGAAAGACCCCAGAAATTAGTCTAAAATATTTTTTGTTTCTATTTTCATACACTAGACTTAGAAAGAAAAATAGTCTTTATACTAAGCCAAATACTCAAATAGTTAACAAAATATCTTAACTAAAATATCCTAAGCTAAATATCCTCCTCACATGCATTAGGCTGACTTGCTTTTTCTCCATTTGTTTGTCCAACACTCAGCCACTTGCATTTCTGTCAGGCTTTCCTAGCATGCATCAGCTTTACTTGGCGTGTGCCAGCCTTCACGCTTCTCCTTCTTTAAGTACGCCTAGTCATCTGCATGCATGGTCATTTTTGTTTCTCTTCCTCCTCACCAGCTACCTGTGCTTTGCACTCTTTGGCTTCAAAACTTCCCTCTTATCCTTGCCTTCGCATTTCTGCTCGATCGTCCTCCACTTCTCCTCAAATATGCTCCTAAAAATAAGCAAATTCAATGAAAAATGATAAACTCTACAAAAACACACAATGAACAAAAACTAATACTATGATGACTAAAATGCAAATAAATTAAAGATAGTATTGGTTTTGACATTTAATGATGTTGGTTTGCCTTCTTTATGGTATTAGTTCAGATGTGTAAAGATGTTGTTAATAATATGTTGTGCTATTAGTTTTGATGCATAAAAATGCTAGATTTGTTTTATCATAGAACTACTTTTGCTATTTAATAGTGCTTGTTTAGCTTCTTTTTGGTATTGGTTTAAGGATATTAATTTGGATCTGAAAGGATGTTTAGTTTTGATGTATCGTGGTATAGGTTTTGATACATAAAGATATTGATTTTGATCTATCATGGTATTGATTTTGATTTTTAACAGTGCTAGTTTGACTTATTCATGTTATTGGTTTAAATGTGTAAGGATGCTAATTATGATGTATCGTGGTAATAGTTTTGATGCATTAAGATACTGATTTTGATCAATGATAATATTAGTTTTGATATTTAACACTGCTGGTTTAGCTTCTTTGTGGTATTGATTTGGATGTGTAAGGATGTTAATTATGATGTGTCATAGTATTGGTATTACTAAATTTTGATATGTCATGATATTGAGTTTGATATTTAACTGTGCTGGTTTTTTCGATTGAAACAAAAAAAGAAAGAGACAATTTTGCGATAGAGGAGACCAGATGAAGGATGATCGATGGACAATAGCCGCAGGAGGAGGACGGAGTAGGAGAAATAGAGGAGGAGAATGGCCACAGCCAATATGGTAGAGGAGGGACGGAGGACCAGAATACACGTGGCTAGTATGATGAAGGAGGAATGGCATGCAAACGTTCGATGGTAGAGGAAGAGGAAAAGGAGAAGGAAGAAGTTACGGCTTACAAAAGTGAGAGAGTGACGACGACTAGAGTTTGGTTGGATGAAATAGAATTGTTTATAGAGATAATCCTTTTAGAGTACCCTACTTATAAAGAATTTTAATATTTTGAAATAGAATTAATTATTAGTATTTTTTGCTTTTCCCCAAGTACACTTTTCCCATATTAAAGTTTTTTAGCCTTCATATGAGGACTAGATTCGAGTACTCACCAAATCTATTCCGTATTAAAACTATGCTTGCTAACAAGTTATTAAATCTTAAAATTTAAAATTATCCACAATCATTTAAATTAATTTTTGAAAAAAATATTTTAGTTACTTAATTCTTAAACTTAAGATTTTAAGAACTATTTAATGATGTTAAATACTTGGTCGTATAATTTTCATCACTTTTTAAAAAATTATCTCACTCGAACTTGAATGAATAGTGAGTATAACATGATGAATATCAAGTAGAATATTAAAACAAAAAAAATTAAAACTCATAGTGTAAAATTCGTAGTTTTATATTAAGTATAATAACGTATGATTAATTGAAAAAGTATTGCAAAGTACAAAGAAACATCACAAATCATCATAACCATAATAGCACAACACAAAATTCTAACTTCTAATTTGAAAAATCCATATCCAAAATAAAAAACAAACAATAGAGAATCTAAATAAAATTTCATTTTTTCACATTATTTCTTTCAACATTATAGGATACAAAGGTATATCCATTGCAGTATTGGAGCATAAGTAACGATGTGTTTCTACATTCTCTTCCTTGATGCGTGTAATATATTCACTAATCATGAGCAAGGAGACACACACAGAAGTTTCTACATGCCACATCCTCAAGGGTTAGGTTGGCCTTGGCTCCTCATGTGTTGTAGTGTGTCATGCAATACCCTCGCCTACGAGGCATGCAAGAGTTATTTTTATTTTTATTTTTATTTATATGCTTTTATTTTGTAAAATTCATTTCATATTTAATTTTTTTAAATCTAGTATCTACTTTGTTCTACTTAGAACTAATTTATTTGAGTAAATTATTTTTTTCCATTTTAAATTTATGTAGTTACAATTTTTGAATTTTTATGTGGTTTAAGACTTTTTAAATCTATGTGGCTAAAAACATTTGAGCAAAAAAAAATTTATATAGTTACAAAATTTTTTATTTATATTTATTTATATTTTTAAAACTCTATAAATAGAGATCAATATTAACATTTTCACTCTAAACTCTAAACTTCTCTCTTATATTTACATAAATCCTTTATATTTTTTAGAATATCAGGTTCTTGTTCGAATTCTAGTTGTCCTGATTTATTAATCTAATAAATGGATGAATTTGAAGAATGAGCCCATGAAGAAAATCAGAGAATCGATAGCATAGTTAAGAACATGCACCTTAATCTTGTTGGGTAAGAATGCTATACTCTATGCCGAATGCATACTCTCAAGAGATATCGACAAGTTAGTAATGGACATTTGGTAGCTAACTAGTTTGTCAACATGCCAACATATGGAGATAAACTCTTTTGACATAGGTTTCACATGTAGAGATTATTATTCATTTGAATAGTGAAAGTAGTGAGTGCCTTTGATAAATATTTTCAACAAAAGCAAGATGGTGTTGAGAAACTCAGGCTGTCAGCTTTGCATAAATATACTACAACTATGAGAATTTTTGCTAATAAGACATTAACTGATATCGCAGCCGAATACTTGAGAATTAATAAATCTACAACAAGGAAAACTCTCATGAAGTTTGTAGATAGCATCACATGTTATTTTGGTAAAGAGTATCTGAAAAAGTCCAATGAACAAAATTCGGCAAAACTACTTCATGTTAGAAAAAGATGTGGATTTCTAGGAATGATATGCATCATTGACTGCATACACTAGCAACAAAAAAATTGTCTAACTATGTGGACTAGACAATTTGTTTGAAGAAGTAGGAAGACAACAATCGTAATTACTTTATATGACCTATGAATTTAACATACTTTCTTTGAATCATGAGGTACATGTACAATGATATTAATATACTTCAAAAATTTCTTATTTTTATTAATGTATTAGAAGGTCAAGCACCAAAAGTGAGTTACAACTTCAATGGTCGCTATAAAGAGGTGACATATTATATATTAGATATATCATCATTGGGCTTTTTTGTCAAGTTAATTACAGCTCCATCAACCTGAAGCATAAGTTTTTTGTTGAATGAAAGAGACTACTAAAAAGGATGTGGAGATAGTATTTGGAGTTCTTCAAATTTATTTTGTATTCATAAACATCTATGTCCTCTATGGGACAAAGAATTCATTAAAAGAATTATGATAACATGTATCATACTGCATAATATGATAGTAGATTAAAACTAAGATGCATATCTTCATTATCATAATCCAGAAGAATTACGAGATGATAGAGCCAATAGTAGGGCCAAAGAATCTTCTCGATTCTCTACGTAACGCATCCAAAATTTCTTAAAATATATGGATGTTAGAGAACAACTTCGTAATATAGAAGCTCATATTACTCTAAAAAATGATTTGGTCGTAAATAATTTAATTAAGTTTATTTAGCAAAAAATTGATAATTATAATAAATTATATAATTTATATTTTTCATATTTTTAATTTAAATTATTTATAAATATTCCACTTTTATCAAATTATAATTTTAATGCTTTGAAATTAATTTTATCATTTTAATTAGTTCATAATAATATTTAAATTATATTTTATAAAAAAACAGAGTTGGACGATAACAAAATTAATTATTTATTATAGAGTCAAACACCTCGAGGATCACGGTATGGTTAGATAAAGAACATAAGACCAAGAGAAGATGGCTTTATAATAAAAATTAGAGAAAAGGCTTCAAAGATCAGAAGTTAAATCAGTACAAAACGAATGCAAAAGAAGTAGCATTCTTTGCGACATATTCGCTATATTATTTTTTGTTCGACCACTAAATGAGTTTTTTATGGCTCCCTAGTGATTTTTTTTATAAGTAATTTATTATTAACTTAAAGAAATCTTACATAGAGCTCGAAACCTGGTGGATGCAGTAGGTGCTTGTTGGGAGAGTGCACCCCCTTAATGGGCCTTCCGAGCTCGAGCCCAGAGTAGTCGACCAGTGGGCCGGATACTGGGTGGGTAACACCAAAAAAAAAAGATATTGTACCATATATATCAATAGAGGCGGAGCTAGGAGAGGGTATTTCCCCAATTAATATTTTTTTATTTGATAATTAGTATATATGTTTTATTATATGTCTTTATTAAAATTATAAATTGAAACCACACAAAATTTAATCTATATACAAATTAAAACTAAATCTTAAAAATTTTATAAATCGATCCCACTTCTCAAATTTTTTGACTCTATCCCTGAATATTAGATAATGACTATTATACACATTAATAATAAACGATATATAAGTATCAAGTCCCCTAAAAAAAGATATATAAGTATCAAGTATATATAAAAAACAAAAAACCAAAGTAATAGTAACTTGTGGTGAGCCTTTTGAGATGTTTTGTAGACTGTTCCTTTTTAAAACTTTGGATGTTTCTTTGATATTTTGGTCTAGCGATAGACACTTGTGTCACTTTGTTAGATTCCTCGACAAACACGTTTAAAAATCGCCCTGGGTGGGAGTTTTGTTTTAAATTCTATCTCATATAATCATAAATAAATTTGAGCCGGTGAGATTATTTTCGAAAATAAACTTTTTTAACATTGTTAAATATTTAAATTTAAATCAAAAAATTAATTAAGTTAAAATAACATATTCCTCAATTCAATGATTAATTGTGATGTTTGGATCACCTTCTATCTTTCATTTCATCTCAATTGATGGTGACGATCTCTAGTACGGTTGGGATCACAATAAATCTTTGTTAACTTTCCTCCCCTGAGATTTGTTGCAACTCAAGTTTAATGTGCCAACTCGTCGTTTTGGCAATAGCTGGAAACTAGCGGTGGTACTTGTATAAAAATCGAGTCCAGCTTTATCGAAATTTTGCGGGCTAATTTTTTCAATGCTTCGCCTTCTATTCTCTTGGCTTATATAAAAAAACTTTGTTTAAAGATCAATACTTCAAATATTAATATTCCAATAGTCAATTGTCAGAGCAATTGTCATGATAAAAAACAAATACGAATGAGAAATGTTCGAAGTGTTGAATATTCCGAACGGCACCAATTGTTATTATAAAATAAATCTAACATCTAAAAAATATTTATTAAAGAAACTTAAAACAAATATCTTGAAAATGGGATCCTGAAAGTTAAACGATGACAATAACTTTAGTAATGAAAATATGCGTAAAGATGCATGCAGTTCTCGATCCTATAACTCACCAAAATGATTTCAAACACATATAATAACACTAAGATGAGTTAAAAACTCAATAATTGAAAAATAAAAATCATTAAAATCATAGAAAAAATATACTCATATACATATACACCAAGATTCACTTAGTAGCTCAATATAAATCATTGAACCAACAATTGAACTAACTAACAAATAGGGGTTCGGAGGCAGAATTTTCGTGAGACCCAAAAGGATATTCTTTTGTTCTTGCTTTGCAGGCACAAAGAAGAGAAGGACATTCCTCCATGAGCCTATATAACTTTTACATTTTCTGTCTATTTGATTAAACGTACCTAAGGTTACCTAGTAGACTCTTTAAAGTGGTTCGTATAGATTACACAATCTTATAATTTTTGGTTTTAATAATGTCTTAAACTACTTGTCCCTTCTTTGGAATAAACTTTCATAGCATCCACAAATGGAATACTTGATGTACTCCTCCTAAAATTAGGGTAAGCTTAACTTCTTTATACAATGTATCAAATCAAAAGATCTAACATATTGTAGACTGAGCTTCACTTCCCTTTAATATATGATCTTTGACCATTGAATTTTACTTCCATGCGATGTTGATTTGTAAATTTTTTTTATTGATTCTAAGTTGCTTGAATTTGATTTTGTATTATTAGTACCTTTTTAATTAGTTTTTGAACATATCTGTACCCAAAATTTATTTCTCCCTTGTCTCGTTCTAGCTCATGGGTGATCTACACTTCTTGCAGTATTAAGCTCATAGGGAACCATTTCTATACTTACGTGAAAATTATTATTGAAGGCAAACTCCACCAATAACAAGTGTCTTTTCCAATTACTCCTAAAATCCAACACACATGCTCTCAAGAGATGTTCTAGGGTTTATATCCTATATTTTGATTTTTTTATATATTTGTGAGTAAAATGTTGTACTGAATTATAATTGTCCTCAATGTCTTGTGTGTGCTACTTTAAAATTTAGACAAAAATTTAGTATCTTAGTTTGAGGTGATGCTCATTAAAACCTCATATAACATCATAATCTCTCTTATGTAGAGTTCTACCATTTGGTCAATAGACATACCCATCTTATATGCTAAAAAATAAGCTAACTTGGTGAGACGATGCACCACTACCCATACTGCATCTTTACCCTAGAAGTTCATCAAAAGTCTATTAACAAAATCCATTATAATCTTCTCATATTTCTATTTTGGAATTTCTAACGGTTGTAAAGGGCCAAATGGTGGAGATGCTTAGCTTTAACCAACTAGCATACTAAGTAACTAGTTATAAAATATGCTCTCTCTTTCTTCATATCAGACTACCATAAATTTAGTTTGAGGTCTTGATACATTTTAGTCTATCTTGAATCTCCTGCATAATTAGCGATATTTGCCTCTTCTAACACTTTATTATTTAGTTCCATGGTTGGTGGGACATATAATTTGTTCTAGTAGTACATATAGTCATTAGGACTATTGTGAAAATCTTCCAATTCTCCTTATTCCATTATGTCTAAGCATGATTATAGTTGAATCCTTGCGTTATCTTTTGCCTGGTTAAGTTTATATAGTGTAGAATCCAATTTCATACTTACCATTAACTTGATTAAGCCCTCCAAGTCTTCTAATTCTAGACTTCTCAATTATTATATCAGTTCTTCTTGTGTGGTAAGCTCATTCTCAGCTTGATTTTTCTTGCTCGGAGCAGCTCATAGATCTACTACCACATTAGCTTTTTCTAGATGATAATGTATCATAATTCATAATTTTTTATCATCTTTATCCATCTTCTTTGTCTCATGTTCACTTCATTCTGAGTGAAAATGTATTTAAGGCTTCTATGGTCCATATAAATCTCACATGGTACCCTGCAGAGATAGTGTCATCATACCTTTAGTGCGTGGATTATTACTATTGCTAGTTCTGTTCCAAGTTCCAGATCATTAATATGTTTGTTCCTTTTGTAAAGCTTAAGTTGTCTTGATGCATAAGCTATCACATTGTCACCACAATCTTGTTTTATTTCTCAAAGCATCAGTACAAATAATGTAATCTTTATGCTCGTTGGGTTAGGCCAATATGGGTGTTATCACTAATCTCTTTTTCAGTTGCTAGAAACTTTATTTACAATCTTCACTCCATACATACTTTACTCCTTTTGAGTTAGTTAGGTTAATGGTATGGCTATCCTTGAGAATTCTTCCATAACATGTGGATAATAGCCTTCCAACCATAAGAAGCTACATACTTCTGACCAAAGTTATTAAAATTTGAATTTAACTTCTAAGATCTTAGGGTTTTATGATTCACTATAGCAAAGATAGTTGTAGCGAGTGCGAGATCGAACTTGTCAAAGATAGTAGGAATCTTAGTGCTAAATCATAAGATCTTGAGATATATGAGCTATAACGATATAAATTATTTTTGTTTTGGTGTTTCCTACCTTTTCTTTTGGCCTTTCGTGATTGGAGATTTTTTTTGGAACCATATATGTTATCGAGATAAATATTAACCAAATAATATTAAATTGTAAGGTAAATTATTCTACCAAATATTAAAACTATTTTATTTTAAAGTTTAGAATAACACGATTGCTAATTATTAAACATGGAAATTAATAATGAAATTTAAAATTAATATCTCTAAAATTAATAGTAATAAATTTAAATCCATCTTTTTATCCTACCAATTATTTTGTCACTTATTTCTTTTACATCAATTTTGATGTAACCACATTATGTAACCTACGTATATATAGCAGATTATCATTAAAAATATATTAAATTGAGGTTTTTATATATAAATTTATGAATGACTATTGGTCATTAGTAAAAATATTTATATTAAGATTATTAATTTTAGTTATTTCTACAATTTTATCTAATAAGTAAGATTCCACTATTTTGTATAAAAACCTAGAGAATTTTTAATGGATCTCAATTTTTACAACCTTGCTTCTGGCACGTTACTTAGCTGCTCCCATCCCACAATAGTCTTAATTTTACTGAGGTCTATCAATATTGTCTTCTTGAATGTAATGTGCCCAAGGAATGCGAATTTCTTGAATCAAAATTTATAGTTCTTTAGCTTGGGATACAACTATCTTTCTAGTAAAATATTTAGTACCATCCTTAAGTGTTTCTCATGCTCCTCTATATTTGGTGAATATGTAAAATATCATCAATGAACACCATCATTCATTTATCCAAATATGGTAGAAAGGTCTGGTTCATCAAGTCCATGAATTCAGCAAGCAAATTAGTTAGTCTAAATGACATTACTAGGAATTTATAATGTTTGTATCAGGTTCGAAAGGCCATTATATGTCATCTTCCTCCTTTATATTCAATTGATGGTAGCCCGATAATAAGTCTATTTTGAAAAATACTTGTGCTTCCTTTCAACTAATCGAACAATCTTGAATTCTTGGTAAAGGTATCAATTCTTAATGGTGAGTTTATTTAGTTCTCCATAATCTACATACATTCTTATAGAGACATCTTTCTTCTATACGAATAATATTGGTGCTTTCCATAATGAGATGCTTGATTTGATGAAATCCTTTCCTAGAAATTTTATCATATGGATTTTTAGCTCTGCTGGAGTCATGCAATAGGGTGCCTTAGAAACTAGTCTCACTTTAGGTATCAACTCAATTTGAAACTCTACGTCATGATCTAGTGACACCCTTTCTTTCTTCTCTTGGAATATGTTTAGGAAGTCCTTAGCCATGGGGATCTAGTCTAGTAGAATCTCATTATTGGCATCTAGTATAGCACCTACGTAAGCCATTATACTATCTTGTATCGATCTTCATGCTTTCAGCAGTTAGGGTGGCTTTACACTCTTACTTGTATATATGAATTTCTCTTTTCCCAGTAACTTGAAGATTACTAACTTATACTAACATTAATAAATTTGTACTTCCCTACCAGCTAATTCACACCTAAAATAACATAAAAGTCCATTATCCACATGATTTGGAAGCATCAGTTAAGTAGATGACTAATGATAATGGTACCATAGTTACAACTTTAGTCCATGATGATGGTCTTTTCCAAATAGTACCCTCACTACTATCACCTCCCTAAATTCATTCCTTGATAGCTTCTATCTCCTCACAAAGTATTTAGGAATGAAAGTTGCTTTAGAGTTAAAGAGAGTATTTGCAAGAAAACTAGCTAATAAAAATTTACCTATGTCAAGATCTTATTTTTTAAATAAAACTCTCTTAGCCACATAAATAACTTTCTTAAAAAGAGTTTACCTCTCTTGACATCTCTTCTTTGACCTGCTTCTTCTTGGTTAAGTTTGCACACTCTTGCTGTGGCTATTATAGGTAGATTTTCTATTATAGATATTTGGGTGATACTATTGGAATTTGTTGGTATTGAGACCCTGGAACATATTTTGGGATAGGTTGCTAGTTGATGCCCCATCTTTCCATACTTAAAACAAGCTCTAGTGGTCCACCTTCAAAGTAATTACATGTTGGAAAAAGTTATATTCACTTGCATTAATTAGAGTAAAGATGTATTCACCTATATTGATCTTTTGTATGGCCCATACTAATTCGTCTCCTATACTAAATGCATGTGTTTCTAGCCAAAGGTGGGTTATAAGGCCTCTTGATTGGCTCATCATGTTATTTTCCTACATCTTGACCCATCCTCCTCTTTTTTGGTTCCTTCTCTACCTTTTTTGGCTTAGGTTCTAATTTTGTTTAATGACTAGTGCCCTTTAGAGTACATCCCAATATATGGGAAAAAAGAAGAAGTATCATTAGATTCATAATATCATCCATGAGTTTATCCTCAATCTTCCTAGCCCAAGTATCCTTGTCCAACATAGGCATCAACTTGAAGATGGAAAGCTTAGAGAAATCTCGATCATACTCTAACATATTATTATTCCTTTCACCTAGTATATTGAATTTCCATGCCTTTTCTCTTCAATTTATTGGAGAGATAAAGGAACCTTAAAATCTCCTCTATCCTCTATCCTCTTGTTATAACATATCCTATCCTGGGTTTTTCATCACCTACGAGAAATTTCAATGGCCTTCACCATCTTGATCACCAAATACTCTACCTAAACGAGGTCTTCTGAATAAGAAACTCAGGTAGCTTAACTCTTAAGAATTCCTGATATCCCTTTGCAGTAGCACGTAAAGTATAGGTTATGGTGCAATCACTATAATAGGCTGGTATTACTAAGCTATAAAGGTTAGCATCTACACAAGTAAATCATCAAATGGTTAACCCTATTAAGTTTATAAGGGATGGAATAATAGGGGCCTAGGACATAGGGGTAAGGGTACCTTTCTTGTTGGCATTCCTGCCAATATTGCTTGTATCATCTCTTTGTTAGTTGTCACTTCTATATCACTAACATTTACACTCTGGTTCATAACTTGATCTACGTCAAGTTCTTGCCTGGTGATGTGTGTGTAAACACATATCACATTAGCATTAGTCAGGTGTGTATTAGTCATGTTTTAAGTCTATTTGTGCCGTGTCTTATGTGTCTTTTTAGTGTTTTATCGTATTGGATCAAGAAGTAGAATATTTACTAGTTTCATGTATTTTGTAGGCATTTGGGGGAGCACGACGAGTTGGGCAAAGATCAGTGAGTCTACGAGAAGAATCAATGAAGAACAAAGAGGGTTTACGATAGACCCAAGCAAATGCTAGGGGAGGAACATAAGCTTTGAATGAGAGACCCAACAGTCACTGGCTCATTAGCAATTGCTAGGGGTAGCAAACACTGGATTCTCAGCGGGCGCTATCCTGGCAATTTTTAGCTTATTTCATCTGTTTAGTTAGTTTATAACTCTTTGTAATTAAGAACTTAGGCTCACTTATATAAGGTGTTGAGACCTAGGTTAAGACTACTCTTGATTGCTTTCGTATAAGACTCATGACCCTAGCTTTTAGTTTTTATCGCTTCCGTTGCTAAAGAGTGTAATCGACAATTTGATTCATTCAATCGACGAGGTATTTTCATATTTTGCAATTAAGTGTTGTCTTTTTATTCATCTACTTGATTGTTAATCATTTGATTGTTTCATACTATGTGTGCCTGGGATTGAGATTGACAACCTTAGTTCCTAGCATGAGATTATATCGATTTTGTTGTTTTATTTTGTTTTGTAGTTATAATTTTGATTATTGTGTAGATCTAGGATTGATAACTCTAGGTTTGCATAACAATTTGTAGCACTAGACTAATCAACCAATCATTCAATTTTTATTGTTAGCTTAAAATTCAAGAAGTCATAATTAGGTACTTAAAGAATTGATCATTATATCCCTATAGAGACGATCATATTTACTATTGTATTACTTATGTGGTCATGTTCTCTTGCACGTGTTTTTGACCTGAGATTTATCGCATCA
Source organism: Hypericum perforatum (assembly GCA_012979155.1). Lineage (NCBI taxonomy): Eukaryota > Viridiplantae > Streptophyta > Magnoliopsida > Malpighiales > Hypericaceae > Hypericum > Hypericum perforatum. Next base: position 23,570 of record SOPF01027725.1, on the reverse strand, counting down.
AATTTTTGGCGTCGTTGTTGAGGATAGATTTGAATCAATCTATCTTTAATGTTAGATACAGTCTTCTTAATTTTGAGACTAAGCTTTAATACATCTTCATTGTTCATCGCTATACTTGATCCTCTTTGTTGAGTTTTACAGTTTAGTGAGAGCTCAGGAGGTGTATGCCACATACCCATTCTAATAACTAACCCCTTCTTGAGTACGATCTAGAAATTGAACAAACTTTTTGCTCAAGAAGAAGGAATCAACACAAGGAAGAGATGGTAGATCAGAATCAGGTAGTTAATATTCCCACTAACAACAATGGGAGGAGGCAAACACACCCTAGGTTGGTTGATCTTCTACCTAGTATTGTATACCCAGCTGTGGAGGCCAATACTTTTGAGATCAAGAGTAGCCTCATTCAGATGTTCGTCAAGACCAGTTCAGGGGCCCTCCTTCAAAAATCCCTGCAAAGCACATCCAGACTTTTGAAGACCACTCCTTAATAGTTAAATACAATAGAGTCCCATTAGATGCTATTAGATTACAACTGTTCAAGCAAAGCTTAAGGAATTGCTACTAGAGAGTGGATGGACTCGTTTCCAGCAGGCACCTTCACTACATGGGATGAGCTTGCAGACAAGTTCCTAGAGAAGTACTACCCACCAAGTAAAACTACTCAACTACGTAACAAAATTTCTCAATTTAAGTAGTAAGGTGGTGAATCTCTACACGAGGCCTGGCATCGCTTCAAGGGACTACTATGCAAGTGCATACACCATCAGATTCCTAATTTATGCTTATCCAAACCTTTTACAATGGATGTGAGCCACAAATTTGAGTCAACCTAGATGCAGTAGCTAGAGGTGATTTGACTAAAAAGATAGAAGCTGAAGGCATGTACATCATCGAAGCCATGGCCACCAACAATCATGAGTGGGGCGAGCGAATGGAAAGGAACAAATTGGCTATTGTGCAAGACAACAGACAGATCACTACACTCCAAGCACAAGTGGCAGCTCTCACACAGATAGTCCAAGTCACATACGCACCACCATCTGCCCCACCCGCTTAGGTTTACGAAATTTATACTGCACCTTATATTACTGATAATTATTCCTTATTAGCTGAATCTACAAATTATATGGATAATACAAATAGGAATAATGATCCATATTCTGTTATATATAACTCAGGTTAGAGAAACCACTCAAATGTTTGGTGGAGAAATAACGCAGGTCAGCAGGTTCCTCAACAGCAGAACCTCCTATTACTATTGGCAATGCTCAAGGTCCTCTGTCATAGTAATTCTAGTAATATTAGCAGAAGTGGCAGCAACAAGCACCATCCGAGCAAGATTGTTGGAGTGAAGATGAGTTGAGGAAGCAAGTTCTCAGCCATGAAGCCATAATCAGAAATCTGGAAAACCAAATTGGCCAGCTAGCTGCTCAACTAAATGCAAGGCAGTTGAGCACTCTTCTAAGTAACACTGAAGCTCCTTCTATCAAGCAAGAGCATTACAAGGCAATCACGACCAGAAGTGGGCTAGAATTGGGAAAGAATGCATCAAGTTCATCAGTAAAGTATTCAGTAAAGCCAGTGAGTGAAGAAGAAGAAGAAGAGCTCTATGTAATTCCTACAGCAGTGAAGAAAGACTAATCCACGATGGGGTCTACCAAGCCAGCATAGGAAAGAAAATATCCTCCACCATCTTTCTCTCAAAGGGTGATCAAGCAAGCATCTCATCCAAGCTATCAGAAGTTTCTGGAACTATTCAAGAATCTCCAAATCAACATTCCACTTCTTGATGTATTCAAGCACATGCCTACTTACAGGAAATGGATTAAGGAGTTTATTTTGAAGAAGAAGAGTATTGACAATTTTGAGGTTATCCCATTGACTAAGGGATGTAGTGTAGTCTTGACCCATGATCTCCCTCAAAAGATGAAGGATCTTGGTAGTTTCACCATTCTGTGCACTATTGGAGATCAGATTTTCAAGAAGGCACTCATTGACCTAGGATCTAGCATCAATCTCATGCCATACTTTATATTCTGGAAGCTTGCATTAGGGGATATGAAGTCTACATCAATTATTCTCTAGCTTGCAGATCGATCAGTGGCTAAACCCAAGGGGAACATAAAAAATGTATTAGTGAAAGTTGATATACTGATCTTTCTGGTAGATTTCATTATTATGGAGATGAAAGAAGATCGTGATATTCCACTCCTTCTTGGCTGCCCATTCTTAGCTATAGGAAAGATGAGTATTAACATGAAAAAAGGAGAGTTACGGTTCAAAGTCTACAATGATGAAGTAGTGTTCAATGTATTTGAAGTTGCCAAGTACCCTTCCACTAAAGACGATTACTACAAGATTGATGAGATTGTCACCATGTGCAGTCTAGATACTCTTGCTAAAAGTAAATTAGAGTCAACACAAGAACCTGATGTAGAAGAGGGTGAGCTCGAACTGATAGAGCATGTATCATGGATATGCACAGCAGAATCTCTTGAACTAGATAACATACCAAGGTTAAAGCTACAAGCATCCATCATTATACCACCAGAAGTTGGAGCTCAAGTCATTACCAAGTCATCTCAAATACACTTATCTGTGCCAAGCTAGTAAGCTTCCTGTCATTATTTCTGCTTCTTTGACTCATGAACAGGAATAACAGCTCCTCAAGGTGATCAGAAAGCATAAGGAAACCATTGGTTGGACACTTGGGGATGTCAAGGGTATTAATCCTTCTTTTTATCAGCATAAGATTATCTTAGGGGATAATTTTACCCCATCTGTAGAAGCCCAGTGCAGGCTTAACCCAAACCTGAAGGAAGTTGTGTGGAAGAAAGTGATCAAGTGATTGGACACCAGCATCATCTACCCAATTTCAGATTCTAAATGGGTGAACCCTACTCAGTGTGTTTTAAAGAACAGAGGGATTACAGTTGTCCCCAGTGAGAATAATGAGCTTATCCTCACATGGATGATAGTTGACCAGCGTTTGTATAGATTTCTGGAAGTTAAACAAGGCTACTCAGAAGGATTACTTTCCACTATTATTTATTGATCCAATGTTAGATAAATTGATAGGACATGCTTATTATTACTTCTTGAATAGATACTCTGGCTATCTTCAAATTTCTATTGTCCTAGAAGACCAAGAAAAGACCATATTTACCTATCTATATGGTACTTTTGCCTTTTGTCAAATGTCGTTCAGACTCTATAATGTACTGACCACTTTTCAATAGTGTATGATGGCAATTTTCTCTGATATGATGGAGCATCAAATTGAAATCTTCTTGCATGACTTCTCAATGTTTGGAGATTCATATGAGTATCTTCTATACTTGGGCAAGGTTGTTGAATGCTGCAAGGAGACCAACTTGGTCCTCAATTGGGAGAAGTGCCACTTTATAGTCACCAATGGAGTGTCCTAGTCCATAAAATCTCAAGTGCAGGGTTGAAAATTGATAAGATCAAGCTGAAAGTCATTGACAAGCTTCTCTATCCACTGTTAGTAAAGGTTGTTTGGTGTTTCTTAGGCCATGTCAGATTTTATTGGCGATTTATCAAGGATTTCTCCAAAATCACCAAGCCTCTCTACAAGCTGCTGGAGAAAGATACCTTTTTTGTGTTTGATGAGGAACGTAAAGTATCCTTCCAAACACTAAAAGAAGGACTTGTGTCTGCACTAATTATCATATCCCCAGATTGGGAGTTGCCATTTGAGATCATGTGTGATGCGAGTGATTATGCAGTTGGGGCAGTTCTTAGCCAGAAGAAAGCAATAGGATTTCTTGCTATTTACTATGCAATTCGCACCTTAGATGATGCCCAGATCAAATTATGCTACTATAGAGAAGGAATTCCGAGTAGTGATTTTCACCCTTCATAAGTTTCGAGCCTACCTGCTAGCAAGTAAGGTGACTGTGTACACGGATCATACTGCCATATGCTAGCTCTTCACCAAGAAGGACGTTATGCCAAGGCTCATCAGATGGATCCTCCTCCTCCAAGAATTTGACGTAGAGATTCATGATCAAAAAGGCACGGATAACCTATTTGCAGATCATCTTGAGAATACATCGATAACATCTTTCTCTCTTATTAACGAATCTTTTTTTGATGAACAATTATATGCATTATATGTGGTTTCAATTCCATGGTATGCTAATTTTGTGAATTATTTCGTAAGCAACATCATGCCCTCTAACCATTCTTTTGACCAGAAGAAAAGATTTTTGCATGATGTCAAGTTTTACGTATGGGATGAACCATATGTCTTCAAGCAGGGAACATATTAGCTATTAAAAAGGTGCATACCACAGGAAGAGCAATAGCTTATCCGCCACTACTGCCATAACTCCCCATATAGAGGTCACTTTGCTAGCGAGCGCACTACCGCGTAGGTATTACAAAGTGGATTTTACTGGCCCTCCCTATTCAAAGATGTTATGGAGTTTGTAAAGAAGTGTGATCACTGTCAAAGAATGGATAACATCTTCAATCGTCATGAGATGCCGCATAACAAAATCATGGAGGTGGAAATATTTGACGTCTAGGGCATAAACTTCATGGGACCCTTTGTGCTATTCGACTACAACCTTTACATCCTTCTAGCTATAGACTATATATGAAAATAGGTTGAGGCAGTGGCACTACCAACTAACAATGCGAAGGTGGTAATCAAGTTCTTACAAAAGAACATCTTCAGGCAGTTCAGAACTCCCAGGGTGCTCATCAACGATGATGGTAAACACTTCTATAATAACCTACTCATGAATGCTCTAGCAAAATATGGGGTTACCCACAAGATTGCAACAGCATATCACCCCCAAATAAGTGAACAGGTAAAAGTCTCCAGTCAGAAAATCAAGCAAATCCTGGAGGTCACTGTAAACCTCTCACGGAAAAACTTATCTAGCAAGCTGGACGATGCACTGTGGGACTGCGTATAAGACTCCTATCGGGATATCCCCTTACCAACTAGTCTATGGGAAAGCTTGCAACTTCCCAATCGAGCTCGAACACAAAGCTTATTAGGCTCTGCATTGGCTAAACTTTAACCTCAAAAAATTTGGTGAGAGGTGAATGTTATAGCTTGAGAAGCTCGACAAGTTTTGGCTGGGAGCCTACGAGAATGCCAAGCTATACAAGGAGAAGACCAAGAAGTAGCATGACAAAAAAATCCTACATTGTGAATTCTCTACCAGCCAATAGGTACTCCTATACAACTCACATCTTAAGCTTTTTCCAAGCAAACTCAAGTCAGTATGGATTGGACCCTACACGATCGTCATAGTCTCACCACACAGAGCAGTCCAGATTTGAAATCTGGCACGCAGGAAGAATTCAAGGTGAATAGGCAGTGCTTGAAAGTGAACTTTAGCAACCAATTCGATGCACAAGAGTCCCGTACGGACCTTGAAGAATCTATGCCTCAGTAAGACTCCACCATCGTCAAACTAACAACGTTAACTTAGAACTACTTCTTATATTACTCTTGTTTTTCTTCCATTTAGTGTTACTCGTCTGAGTTTCCCTAAGTTTATGGTTTATAGGGGAATATATATAGTGTCTTGAAAAAAAAATATGTCAGTTTAGTTTATTTTTGCAGGACAACAGGTTCAGAAGAGTCGCATTGCATATTCAGGATATGAAAGAGTCGAAAATAGTAAAGCCCAGTAATCGCTAGCTACCTAGTGAATGCTAGGGGGTCCATAATGTTTCTCCGTGTAAGCTAGTGGGTGCTGGCATCTCAATGAACACTGGAGGTTGAGCAACAACATAAAAATCAAACTAACCTGACCCTCCACCCTCATAACCTTCTTCTTTAAAACACTACATAACCCTCCTCCCCTCTCCCAAGGCCCAACCACCACCTTCTCCACTTCTATACTTTACCATCGATGACCTTCTACCTCACTATCTCACCCTCTATTAACACCACCACGCCCAACTGCTGCCACCACTGATCCCAGTTATGGTTTGCCCTAATTTGATTTTGTTTTGTAGATTTCGGACAATCCTTTTTGAGCCTATGCTCATAATCATCATATTATTACCCATGTTCATATCTAGTATTACCTAGTATCATTCCTGAATAATTAGATAAAGTTCAAATATATTCACTAAATAAGGTGCTATTTGCTCTAGATATTTGAAGGTACTTGATCTCGATTTCTGTATTGATGTTTTTATGTTTTTATTTGTTGTTTAAAAATGCCATTATTAGGCTCTATTTAGATAATGCCTATTATGGCCTTAGACATAAATCAGAAGGTTTCTTCATTATGGATATTGATCCTTATGAAAAATTTTCTTTTGTCACTAGGTCAAACTCATCAGAAGATATCAAACCGTGGCATTCTAAATGATATCAAAAAGTACTAGAAAACATTTTGGTACTAGGACAAGGGCCAAATTTCTATTATATTTAATTCATTCTAAGATTTGTGGTCCAATGAATATGAGGGCATGACATGGTGCGTATTATTTCATCACCTTTATTGACAAGTATTCAAGATATAGTCTGATATACCTGATTTCTCATAAGTCAGAAGCATTAAATTATTTTATAACATACATGAGTTTAGTTGAGAATCAGAATGATAAAGGCCTATGAATTGATCATGTGTGGGAATATCTTTTTGATGATTTCAAAGCATTATGTATTGATAGAGGAATTGAACATCAGTTGTCCATTTCTTATATACCCTAATAAAATGGGGTTTGCTAAAAGAAGGAATAGAACCCTTTTGACATGGTTAGATCTATGATAGTAGAGGAAAATTTGCCAATATCATATTATATAGATGCACTCCTAAATGCTACATATGTTCTAAATCATGTCCCTTATAAATCTGTTGCCACCACTCCTTATGAAATGTGGGTACATCGAAAATCGGATCTATCCTATTTCAAGTAATGTGAGTGTGTATTCTATGTTCTTTCTACCTCAAGTATTTTCAGTAAATTAGGACTGAGAGGTAGAAAAAGTATCTTTATACGATACCTTGAGATATCTAAAGGATACATGTTCATATGTGAACTGGACAATGGACGTGTGACTAAATTTGAATCATGAGATGTTAATTTTTTTTTAGAATGAATTTCCCAAATTGAGAGAGATTTGTGATAACCTTGACCTCTATGAGACAGATGAATCAGAATCATCTGGATCTCTTTTTTTAGTGGGAGAATTGAGAAGGAAGGTTGTGATTTTTTATCTTAACAAGATCTAGAAGATACTTATCTTAGTCCTAATACAGATATAAATCTTTATTCCAGTGGGAGTGTAGAATTTTCACCTATTAGGAACACGATTCTTGGATATGATGAATATTTGAGAGATATTTATCAAAATCGGAAATTTTATGGGTTTAGTAGAGCTAGTATACCATGTCGATGATTTAACATCAAAGGTAAGGCGAATGCATTCTTGGTATCACTAAAAAAGTTGGAGGTCCAAGTAAGATTCTAGTGACTATCCTACAGGATGAAAATGAGCAAAATAATATGGCTAGAGCTCTATTTTCTCTAAAACAAAATGAGTGGATGTGTGCAATTGAGGAAGAAATATCTTCTATGACCAAAACTTAGGTATGAGATCTAGTTTACTTACCTAAAGGACGTAAGATAACTAGGAATAAATAGATTCTCAAATTCAAGAGCAATGTAGATGGCAATTATCAAACAATACAAAGTCTGTTTGGTTGCTTAAGGATTTATAGGCTAGAATAGACTATGAGGAGACTTTTGCTCTTATTGTTTGATTTACATCTATTAGAGTCATTTTGGCTATGGTTGCTAACATGAATATAGAGTTACATTAGATAGATATAAAGACTACATTTTTCCATGGAGAATTGGATAAAGAAATCTATATGATTTAGCTTGAGGCTACATCCAAATAGGTTGCGAACAAAAGGTTTTACAAATTGAATAGATCAATTTATGGCATTAAGTAATCATCTAGATAGTGATATATTTTTTTTCATAATACAATTAAGGCTAATGATTTTATTATGATAGATAAAGATTGATGTGTATATCTATATGTTAAGTAATCAGGTAAAAAGGTTGTTATATCACTTTGTATATTGATGACATCCTTCTAGCTGCAAATGACATGGAAATTCTTGTCAAAATCAAAGATAAGTTTTTCTAACTTTGAGATGAAAGACATGGGTGAAGTAGATTACATACTCAAAGGTAAGATTCCGAGGAATCATTTGAAAAGAATAGTGTCTCTTTCACAAGAGACATATATTCGTAAAGTAGTAAAATATTTTAATTGTAATCATAGTAATCCAAAGTATGTCTGATTAGTTAAATATCATAATTTATGCAAGGATATGTGTCCAAAGATAGCCAAACAATTATGGGATATGGAAAAGATTCTCTTTGCCAATGCAGTTAGATGTCTGATATATAATATTGTGTACAAGACCTGATAATTATTATGCTATTGGCATAGTAAGCAAATATCAGTTTGATCCACGCAATGCTCACTAGAAGGCTTTCAAATAAAATTTGAAATATTTGAACACTATGGCTATAGCTAGCATAATCCTAGATTCTATAGTAGAGCTAAGCATATATTAAATTTAATTTTGTTAGAAGTTTAGTAAAATATAAAAAATTGTGCATGGAACACATATATACACAAGATATGGTCACATATCCTATGACTAAAGTATTACCTCGAGAAATGTGCCAGTAACATGTTAAGTCATTAGATTTATGATAGTTTCATTTATAAATACAGAAGTTTGTTTATTTGGCAATATAAGTAAATTAAAGAACATGTCAGATAAAAAAGTAGCATACTCACACGAGTGTTTAGCTCAGTAAGAGTTAAATGTGTCAATTCCTAAATGAGGTAAGGAAACTGTTGGACATTCAAGTGTGCATGTCCTACGACAAAATGTCGTCTTGCTAAAGAGCAAGATTCATTGTGCGATGCAGTAATGGATTGCTGAATTTGGATTTTTTTGTAATTCATAAGATATGATATAAGTGGTATTTATCATATCATCTGTCCAATAAGCATACAGTTAAGCTGAGCCTAATATTGTAGTATGGTATTAAATGACACGTGTTCCTATAAATAAGGGAATATACATCATAACACATAAATGATTATCATGTGTGCTATTTGCCCACCAGATGGGATGAAAATGAAAATATTAAGTGATTTCACAATCCCTTGTATGAGACTGATTTTTGAGAATTGTGATTCTCGATACTTATCTTTAAAATCCTAAATGCATTCTAAAAGTATCATTTAGTGTTGCTAGTTTAGAAAGTTCATGAAAAGGTTATGACATAGCGATTCGACATAGCATGACTAACTAGAAAAGTACACTATGTCATTATAAATGGAATATAGTTAAGCGACAAAAAACTATGCTCATCACATTCTGAGGTTCGTAGTTTAGTTGCTCCAATTGTATGATAGTGAACACGAACATAATTGTTTGAATTTACTGACGTGTGCTGGTCACACAAAATCCTTTTAAATTGAAACCTGAATAATGTTGATTGAGGTCAATAATGATTGAGTAGGAAATATTGGACCTAGGGTCTAATTCGCAATCATTATTGTGCAATTTTGGGCCCGGGCCAATTAGGCTAAATTCCCAAAGGATTGGGCTAGTCAACGAGTCATTTAATGAATCGGCCAAAGCTACGTAAATAGCCACGTGGCAGACATGCATATCCATCCTGCCACGTGGCAGACATGTGGCACTTTGTCATCAGCTAGATTTCCCTATAAAAAGAGAAATCCGGCTAAACTGATTTGTAACTTTTCTACCCAAGAAATCCACTTAGAGGAGAAAATTATGGATTAGTTCTAAAAGTTTTTTCAGATTTTTATATAAGGAAAATTCATGAAAATCCAGTCTCGAGTCTGATATACCGTGATCGTGACTCGACCAGCACTTCAAGAAAACCGATCCAAACTTGTGTGACTGTTTGCTTCACAAGTAAGTGTCATTTAATTCATAAATTAGTTTGTTAATTAAACTAATTTAATACATAATTACTCATTAATTATGCACCAAAACCAACACAAACTAATCAAGTATTAGTATGTATTTCATGGTTAAACTGATATTTCTGCATTCCTTAAGAAATTGGCAATGGACACTTGAATTTTGGGAGACTCATGATGCGATAAATCTCGGACTAAAAACAAACATAAGAGAACATGATCGCACAAGTAATACACTGATAAATAAGATCATCTCCATAGAGATATAAGGATCAATTTCAATAAGTACCAGATTAGGAATTCCCAAATCTTAAACCAAGAAAATTAATGTAACGTGATTGGTGATTCTAAAACTGCAAGTTAAAATATTGATATTCGAATCTAGGGTTGTGAATCCTAAATCCTAACAATAATATCTAAGTAAAGATAAACAAACAAAACAAAACAAAATAGAATAGAACGAAATTGGCAGATGTAATCTCGTGCTAAAAATCAAGGTTGTCAATCTTAATCCAAGAACACTCAATACGAAACAATCAAGTATTTAATAAACAAGAAGATTGAATGAACAGATAACTCTTGTATTACAAGATATGAAAATACCTCATTACTTGAGAATCCTAAATTGTTGACTACATTCCAAAGTAATAAACGAAAACTAAAACTAGGACTAAAAAGACTCTTGAATAAAGCTGTCCAAGAATTAATTTAACCTAAAGCTTAAGATACATATATAGCTAAGTCGAGATACCTAATTAAAACATCTAGGATTTCAACCAAGTTGAACATCTAAACAGGTGAATCAGACAGCCACCAACAAATGCTATTGGAGTAGCGCCTAATATGTTCGCGGCTTCATCCAACCTCCAACGACCGCTCAGCTCCATGTAGTTCTTCTCCATCACGTTTTGCTCAATCGTCCTACCATCCACGTTAGACTCCAATACCTGCGAAAATATACAAAACTTGATAGACATCCACTTCCCGACTAGATACACGAAACAACCTAAACATTCAAAGAAATACGACTTAACTAATCCAAAATACGACTAAACACTACCCTAAACATAACTATCCATGTGTACGTTTATACACATAGCAACTCCTAACTTTCTATACGAGTGTTCTGTTTTCCGCGCTAGCACAACCTTCCTTTTGGCCTAATCTGTGTGCCCTGTTCATTGCCTGAATGTACCAAAATTACCAACACAAACTTAACAGATGGCAAACGGCTGAAGAACCGTGAGATGGGAAGATGTGAACAAGAGCCTGTTTGAAATGAACGAGAGGATGAGACAGAGAAAGGTAAGATCTAACAAGAGAAATCAAAACCTACCTTTTCATATTAGAGTGGAACAAATTTTTTTCAATATGTCCAATAATGCCTAAGCAAGACACCATTATAGGTATTAGTAGCTAAAGGGAATGGACAATTATAATTACACAGTAGGAAGGTGAAGCATCGAGTCCTATTCCACATTCCAAAATCTCCTGAACATAAGAAAAAATCATTAAACACCGCCCAAAATTTTCAACATCTTAGTTGGACTTCCACCCTTTCCATGTTTTCATGCCGAGCACTTCCTTCAAGTGATTGAGGTTGTTGAGTTTTAATAGGGGAGAATCAAACAAAGGATTTAGCAGACGTTCCAATTAGGGCTGATTATTCGGATAATCCGAATTTCTTATTATCCGAATTTTCCGAAATTATATTTTTTCTGTCCGAATCCGAATCCGAAAAGTGAATTATCCGAAATTCAAAATTCGAAATAATTTCGGATACGAATTCTGATAATTTGAATTATCCGAATTTAAAACATAGGTGAGTGTTCATTAGAGTAAAATGAATTCAGACAAAATATATCTAAGTGTTAATATAAAATTAAGTAATTGCATTTTAGTTTTTATGTATTTAAGGTCGAGTATATGCCTGTTCATCTCCAATTTATTATATATGTTATATATGTATTGAAATTACTCCAACCTATTAGAATATATATTATATCTAAAAAAATTTGGAGTTTCGGATAATCCGAATTTAAAATTTTCTTATTCGAGTCCGAATCCGAAATAAAAAAATAGAGAACCAAACAAAGGAATTAGCGGACATTCCAATTAGGGCTGAGCATTTCGGATAATCTGAATTTCTTATTATCCAAATTTTCTGAAATTACATTTTTTCTATCCGAATCCGAATCCGAAAAGTGAATTATCTGAATTCAAAATTCAAAATAATTTCGGATACGGATTCGGATAATCTGAATTATCGAAATTTAAAAGTTAGGTGAGTGTTCATTAAAGTTAAATGAATTTAGACAAAATATATCTAAGTGTTAATATAAAATTAAGTAATTGCGTTTTAGTTTTTTATGTTATTTAAGGTCGAGTATACGCCCATTCATCTCTAATTTATTATATATGTTATATATGTATTGAAATTAGTCCAACCTATTAGAATATATATTATATCTCAAAAAATTTGAAGTTTCGGATAATTCGAATTTAAATTTCCTTATTCGAGTCTGAATCCGAAATAAAAATATCGAATAACCTAAATCCAAATCCGAGTCTGAAAAAAAAATTCGGCTATCGGATTCGTATATTTTTGCTCACTCCTAGTTCCAATATTATGTATTTTTGGAAATACACAATTGCAGTCTCATATCCAAAATATTGCTAATTTAACTTGTATTTGGTGCATCAAATCTAAAAGGGTACCAAAGCAGAAGAATAATTAAATGCAGCTTCAATATCACTTACTGTTGTGTTTTACGAAAAATTGAGAACAATTAAACACACAATCAAATAGTATAACAGTAAGTAAGATTCGTAATTAATAGTTCGAACACAAAATCAAACAATCAATGTCACCTAGTAAAAATAACTATTATTTTTATCAGAAGGTTTGTAATTGTAATGAAAGTAAAATAAAACAATAACGCAAAGAAATAATTGCAAATTAATGGAGATAAAATGAGCATGATATCCTTATGGATTGACAACGTAAGTCAAAATTATAATTCTTATAAAGTCTTAAGTAGTACTTAGAGTTTTCTAATGCATCTACTTAATAATTTTCATCATTAGATTGAATAAAATTAAGATAGCAAAGGTCTAAGTTACTAATTAATATTTTTGCTCATCAACTAAACTTAGAACTAAACTAATCTAAATTATGAAGATTATTTCTAACAGATTATTCATACGATATCAAGATTTCTCTATTACTAAGAATATGTTAATTGATTTCTCCATTAACTTGAATGTCTTTTTGTAATCTTATCGACTTTAATTATAATCTAAGTGGTCAAGTTAGATTAAACATTAAGATCATCAATTAATAACTACTATAAATGATATTCAAACAATAAATGAACATATGCAAACAATCACATAATTAGGACATCACACTCACAAAAAAATTACTCACTACGCATAATCATAGAGTACAAGATAATAATTAAAAATATAATAAGAGAAAGAGATAATAAAAAAATTAGTTAATTAATCTCAAAAGTTGTTGGAGGAGGGTCTAAAGGCTACTAGGAAAAAGTCTCCCAAATTTATAGACTCATGGCTCTTATATAGTGTCACGCCCCAGAAATAAAAGTATGACAACCGCCGCGGATTAATTATCTCCGCTAGGCATCTTATTGCATCAATAAAGTGTAGCCTTTAATAAATCCTATTAGTCAAACCAAAATAAGTCTTAACAAACAGGGTACAAATTTAATGCTAACAAAATGAAAATGAAATGCATGTCCTTGCCCTTAGCTCTCAGCCCTGTCAGCCCCCGTCGTATCTGAAACAAAATACGTATTTTGGTGAGTTTACGTAACTCAGTAAGTCGGAATCAAATACAAACTTTTATGTCACATATGAATATCAATCCCATCTTATTTCAGAAATTAGCGACTCATAATTCAGAATACAGATCACAAACAAACTCTAGAGTACGACAAATCGGGTTTAACCTGTGGGTACACAGAAGACCTATCCTTCACGCTAAAACACAGAAATGAAAAGGACAGTCTCACCACAGGGCACAGATATCTCTAGTGTTCACATAGAGTATGACAACACAGAATACTCTACGGCACAGTAACACCGAGATAACCCGACCAGAATAGACAGAATCTAAATCACATGGCCATCGTATGAACAAATACGTCCAACCATTGATATACTAGCAACACAACAGAGAGATCATATGCAAACAGATTTCAATTCACTTACGATCATAGGTCTTTTATGAGCAATTTGAACATTAACAATATCAAGAACTTCACGAACATAAAAGTTTGATTCACGGCATCAATAAGTAACACCCAGGATATAACATAATCACAACGATGAAAGCAAATAACTATTGAGAAGGAAACTGCCAAGTATTCAAAGTGTCAAATAATTCATTAATATAGTTTAATTAATATAAATAAGCATACAGGTTCATGCAACACTTATGCGCTTACAATATTATGTCCTATCACAGAGAATCATTTATCCATGCGTCAATCTCTTTGCATAAGTAATTCACCATGTATTATTATATTTAATTCATTCGTTGATTTGTGCTTTTAAGAATTGATAGGAACATCATCGGTTTTATGGTATAGCAACGATCTTCTTCAATTACGAGCAGTATCATACAAATAGAATAGACAGTCACGAAAATAAAACGAAGGTAAGCCAGATTTCAATGATCATATCCGGACAATAAAATCCCCAACAAGTGGAAGACAGAACCGACTTGCTAAACATAAATCCAGATTTGCCAATTCACGTCAAGTTACACTCCGCAAGGAACTTCATGTTTCAAATTAATCTGAGGCAATCAAAGCTCTTATTAATATATTTAACCATTTTGCGATAGAATTTAACTTGCACATAGTCTGCTTTAATCAATGTTCATGCACCGTTAATATAATATCACTACAAGCAATCAATTAATCACAGTTTACTAAATAGTCAAGCACGCGGAATCAATAGATCAATGGAAATATATAAGCACAACATTAACCGACTTACAGTAAAATTTTGTGGTGTTCTAATTCTGTCACTCGTGTGATCTCCAACCCGTGGCTCTTGTGTTCTTCTTTCTAATCTTTTGTTCTAATTAGCGTTTTGTCCTACCTCCTTTTATAGGCAAAACTCTAGTTTAGGATTAGGATTGGTCAAATTCTATTTGACCCTTGGGCATATTACAGTATGCTCCCTTATAAC
>SOPF01027724.1:0-70890 GCA_012979155.1 Hypericum perforatum | reverse complement strand
GGAAGCGCGAGTGGCAAGCGAAGATGTCCCAGACGCCACAGCACGGGTTTTTGCCAAATTTAGTACCCTCCCGTCCAGGTAAAAGATAAAGTTCTGATGGTCATACATTTCTTAGTTTTTCTTCGGGTACAATACATTACCATTAATAGTTGAAAGCTGTAATAATAATGTCTTGTTCCTTTCATCACTTGAATCAGTAACAGAAGTCAATTATGGACCCTTTAAGACAGACAACAACAAACTTTCAAATATATAGAAAGACTTCTTAGACACTAATCTTTGGCTTGTTTCATGTTTCACAAGGGAAAGAGCAGTCTAAAGTACCATCTTGTCGAGAACCACATCAAAAATCTGACATTCTTTTTGGGAATGATGAGGCCGTCACTCATGCAGCAGATTATGAGTCAAATAAAGAAGTAACGCAAGGTCGTCCTGAAACCTCTTGCAAGGAGAATGTTATGTGCACCGAACTACGAAGGTACTTAGTTAACAGCACCCTTCTGAACAACTTCTCTTCTTCGTCGTTGGCGTTGCAGCAGCATTTCGAGCAGGCGGTGGCGTAGGACAGGGCTCGCCACCCACGGGCGTTTGATGGAATTGTGAACTTCCCCATTTTCGGGAATCCTGACCCTGACTCTCTTGGGTTAGTCTCTGTTTTCAACTGAGAACTTTGTTTATTGATTAGGCCAGAAATGTATCGAAGAGAAAATCGTTGCTTGAGGTCTGGAGTGGTTACCTCTGTTACAATATTTCTGAGGCCAAGCTTCTCTGATTGCTTGTAAATTAGTCCAAAAGTGTTCCAATGCAGAATTTCACTCAATCGTGGGTAGTAACATTGGTTCAAATGCGCAAACATGTATTTTCACGGCCGAAAGTGTTCCATTTCTCTTTGTTTGCACTGTTATGTTAGATATGATTTTTTAAGGTTGAGATCTTCAACAACATGGTAGATTTTTATGTTTGGTGGTTTGCTGCAAAAGGGTATTATGTTAATTTGGGTGCATTGAGGGAAAGATTAGAGCGTTAAATCAGTCGACTTTGTGGATGCTTTGTAGTTTGGGTATATGTTAGCAAATAAGAGGTCTGCTAAAGAAACATGGATTAATTTAAACCTTCTTTAGCTCTTTAAATTCAACAGAGATGAGTAAATGGGAAAAGGAGAAAGCTAAAGTCCACAGGGGACAGACAGAGATTTCTGTTACTGAATACCCAAAATTAAGGCCACAAGTGTTCCCAATGAAAAATTCACAGTTAACTCAGATATATAAACTGTTAAGCTGGTTTTAGCTCTACTTAGAAAGTATCCTAGTTTTTTTAATTCCCCCTTGCACCATTCATGTGGTATTTGTGGCTTGAAATTCTGCAATATTGAATGTTAGAAATAGGATGTGCACTTGCCTCTCTTTTCTTCTGTAAATTAAACCAAACATTTTCCTTGCTTTGTTTATTTTTATTTTCGATCATGTCTAACTATGGCTTGCCTTTGCAGATTCATCTAAATTTGTTCAATGTTTCTTCATCAGTCACTGCATAGGTGGTGCCTTGATCTAATCATGTTTGTCCCTTAACTGTTCAATGCAGCGATCATTGCTACTATAAAATCAGTTATCAAGATGGCAGTGCGACGGTTGGCTACTATCTAACCGACGTCTTACAGTTTGATGCCATTGCCCCAAAAAACTATTTTTCATTATTCAGATGTCGTTGTATTTGGGTAGGTTCGTTTTATTTAAAATATAAAAAACTCTTTTAGTAGCATTCTTTCTTTTCGATCAGAATGTTGGTCTTGAATGCCAAAACTTTTATCTTTTGTATACTGACTAATTCTTGCTTCATCGATTCTTTTCAGAGAGTATTACACCACCCTGCACTTAGGAACTCCACCTCAGGGTTGAGTTCCATGTGCAATTCGATACTGGGAGCGACGTTCTGTGCGTGGCCTGCAGTGGTTGCACGGACTGTCCTGTTTCTACCTCCTAACTAGATGTAAAACTCGAAGACTATTCTTTCTTTCTTTCTTTCCTTGCTTTGTTTATTTTTATTTTCAATCATTCCTAACTATGGCTTGTTTTTGCAGATTCAACTCAATTGGTTCAATGTTTCTGCATCAGCCGTTCCACAGGTGGTCTCTTGTTTTGATCATGTTTGTGGAATAATCAATAAGACAATGAGGAAGGTTTCCTCTTCCTCAGCCATCTTATTACTCTTCTTCTTTCTTCTTCTTCACGTCTTAGTTCTTTTCACATGCTTAACGATGACCAGTTCCGGGTTGGTTGGTTCTGCACCACTTGTACTTTTTCCTTCCCAGTTACCGTTCTATACCAGAATACCAGCTGATGTGCACTAATTCGTGTTTGAGTCGAATTAGACCAAACTTGTACTTCGATCTTTGGCTTTCTGTTAAACATGCTCTTGATGGATATGATGAATTTGTTTCTGAATCATGCTTAATCCAGATTGGATTCGAAGCTTACCGAAATTGAGCCGAAACCTGAAGAAACTTGCATCTCTAGTGCTCATTTGTTGCATGAACTCGAGGTTCTGTGACCTGCTTGCTTCCATTCTCACAGTGGCATTGGAATTGGATGTATGCAGACTTATTTATTTGTGTCTGTATTTTAGTCTTCAATAGAAAATATTGAAATTCTAATAGTTGGACAAATTCAGTTCTTGTTCTCCACTCAACTTTTGGTACTCCCGAGTCTGCAAAATTCGGCCCATTTTGCGTAGAATTCGTAGAACCTATTGAATAGACATACCATTCTGTTCATAGGAAATTTGCATCATTTAACAATTGTTTGATTTAGCCAGAGGATGCTTAGGTAAAGCTGAGGCATATAATTTACAGAAAGAAATAGATTTAAATACTTGAAGAGGCATGTACAAAGGATCATTTAGCTCATTGCAGAGCGGAATATGTAACTGCTAGAAGCATAGAGACAAATATGATACATGATTGGATCCCGAGCCAGAGCGATCTGGCCATTGTCATTGCTCGGAACGTCTAGGCAGTAAAGTAGGATGCCTGCATTGCTATGCCATATAGACCTCCCTTAGCAGCAAGAGCCTAAGAAGACACCACTAGAATAGAACTGGAACTCGAACCTGCTAGCTTTCGCTGGATGCCGATCGCATTCAAGAATGCAGCTTCGCAGTTCGCTGGTACATCTTCGTATTCGATTATCTTGGTTGGCTGCATGAGTTCCACCATGGATTAACTTGAACGCGTCGTCGTCCATCAGGCCGCCTTGACAGCCTTTGATCTTCTCCTTTTTGGACAGAGAGATCAACGTTCCGGTAGTTAGCTGAGTGATTCCTTGTACGGATTCCACCATTGAACCTGTAGGTAGTGATCATCAGCCAAATGTTTCCCTTCACAAATTTTGTTGAATTTTCATTGATTCACGCAGTGGCACTGAATCCTTACTTGGCTCCTCTATCTATTTTTTTTTTTTGAAAGGTATAATTGTATTACCGCCCAAAAAAAAACCACCACACCACAGTCCGTTACAACGGTGATATCAAAGACATCCTAGAGAGCCAAATATCAAAGGAAACCGATGATACAACGCTAACTAGAAATCAGTCACGAAAGCACTCGCAAAGGACTGTAGCCTAGAGTAAAAGCTTTGGACTCTCTAGAGTCTATCGAAGGATCAAAACGAGAACGTCAAGATCGCCAACCGCGTGCTGCCTCCTTAAAACGATTACAGGTTAGACTAATTGCGGTTTTTCAATATTTATATTAAAAAAAAAGTACTGAGAAACAACTCGAATTTCCTTTGTTACCATGTCTGAGTACTTGGATTGTCGACTTGGACCAGAATTTATCATAGAAAATATTTTATTAAATAATTTAGTATTCAAATGTCACATAATTTTACATCCACTAATTTTATTTTAAAATTTATTATTTACAATTATTAAAACCATATTTTGATTATTCAAATAATAAAAACTAATAAAATAAGCAGAAATTTTGTGCAATTTTATCGAGAATAACCTTCTTTTAATTTTTACATAAAAACGTAACGTGAAAACCCTATAGATACTATACAACAGAAGTTTGATTGATTGTTGTCACTAATAGAGTCAGTTTCAACAAAAAAAAAAACAATAGTCAATCAGATAATTTTAAAAGTATTATGTTATTAGCTATATTTGACATATAATTTTGAACAATTTACTTTATACCATAGTTTTAAAACCCGAATTTTAGTACGACCCGAATTTTGTCCATTTTCTGGGTTGCCGGACGGACCGGTCCAATCACTGGTCCAACCGGAATGTTTGTCCTTTTATTTTTTGTAATTTTTTTGAAATATATATAAGATATATATGTAAATAATTTATATAATAAGTTAATAATTATATATAAACATATCAATTTTTATAAAATACAAAAAATAAAATATCTATACAAATGTGTGATCTCGAATCGAAGATAAAATTTTAAATTTTTAAATTTTTTTGTCGAACCACCCCGGTCTAACTGAGATTTCTGGGCGAACTGCTCGGTCCGACTGGAAAATGAGTGGTTCAACCGGACTCCAGGTTTACCCCTAAAAACGAATCGATGTAATGAGCGATTAGCGGTCCGACCGGTCGAACCACCGGTCGGACCGCAGTTTTTAAAACTATGCTTTATACCTGATAATGCAATTTGATAAACCGGTCAATTTCATCGGTTAAATCAGTGGTAAATAACCGCCAATTTAAACGGCCTTTAGATGTTTTCCTATAAAATGACAATCAGTCCGCATTATTTAAACAACGAGTACAAATATAATAAGATTTTTATAACGAGAGTAGAGCGTTCACAACAAAATTATAAATACAAAATGAAATGATGGTAATTTGACTATTGGGCCTCCAAATAAAGAAAAAGGAGAGATAATATTTAAGCCCACAAAAGCGCAGGCTGGAGATCAACCCTAGGAAATCGCACCCAAATTACGATCGAAGATCATCTCCACCCGAAGAGATAAAGGAGTTTGGGATCGATCTCTCTTCATCGCGTCAGCTTCTAAGGTAATTTTCATGTCAACCTACTTCGTTGGACCCTTTGTTGACTTCAGCCGTTCGTTCGTTCCTCTATTGGGTGGTTTAGGGTGAAATGCTCGCTGGAGTTTGTATTTTTGTCATTCTTTGGTGTTGGTTTCGAGGCAGTGAAGTGGTTGGCATCAAATTTTCTGGTCTGTGAAATGGGAAAGTTTATAAGTGTTAAAATTTTATCAACCTATCATTTTAAGGTTTCGGATTGATATTGAGATTTTAACATGGTATTCGAGCGGATTGATCTCGTACTTGTTATTGAGCTTACACGAAATCCACTAATCCATCACCTTAAGTTTTGAGTTGGATATAAAGATTATAACACCATTGGATTAGACTAGGCTGTGTCGTCGTGGGATTTCGAGCTTTTGGAAATACGGGGACGTTTTTAGGATCTGGTCTTTTTTTTTTTGGGTGGGATATTACAGGTTGTTGAACTATCTTCTTTCGTTCGTTAATCCAATAACCAAGTTGGAACCGTAGATTTTTGAGGTAGGACAGAGCTTGATGTAGGTTTGGGCATCTCATTTCATGACGGTGCCGTAAGTAGATGCAGAGTTTTTCCTAGTTTGAGGGGGAAAATGGTATTGGACCACTGTGTGTGTTGAAGAGTTAGTGTGTATCCCACATTGGGTTGGGTTGGTTTATAAGGTGGGAAGATATACCTGCTCACTACCGTAAGGTTTTGGGTAGGATATGGAAATTCCTATACTGTGGCACTGATTAATTCGATGGCGGTGTTCTCCCTGACATGTTCGCACTCTATTCATTCTCTTGCAGATGTTTGACGATCAGGACCTCGGGTTCGCCTCCAGCTTCCTCGGCATCTTCATATTCGCGCTGGTGATCGCTTATCACTATGTGGTGGCGGATCCAAAGTACGAAGGCCATTAATATGAATATCTTGTTGGTCCTGTTAGATCAGCTATAGGCTTTTTCACCTGTAATGTTGTTGACGGACTTCTGCATTGCAGAGTATCAGCTATACATGTTGAGAAACTTGGATTCTCGGTTGTCAAACTAATAGCAAGCTTTTCTGATATGGGCAGTCATTGACATTGAAATGCAAGTTGCCTTTTATCTTTCTATATGTGGTTTGGTTATTAGTGAATCGTCATCTTTTCTTCATGATTTTATCTCTATATTGTTAATATTCACTTAATCCACTGTGGGTAGATTTCATTACACGCGCAACTAGTGTCACCCGGTGATGTGATAATCTCAACAATGCCCGCAAATTTAGTCAACGTACCATGACACTAAGTTCGTCTGCTTGTACAATGGATTGTAAGATTAACTCACATTAATATCATGCTAGGATTTATTTACTTAATCCATAATCTATGAGTCAATGAGCTTGATAAGTTTTCAACAAGTCCGTTCAATCTGAAGAAAACATTATGGCTGATAACAACAAGAAAGGATCGTAGTCATTCGCAAATATTTGTTTGTGGTTTTGGTATACTAGTTTTTGTTGGGAATTGTATTAGATGATTAGAGCTGCTTCATTTAATGGGCTGTGCCTTGGTGCCTTTTGATTAAATCCTTAATTAGCAGAAAAGTTCACATTTTGTGCAAAATGGTTTAGTAAATGCATGCAATATAAATTATCAGCTAACTTTTTAAGTAAAAAACAGATTATGTGCAACTTTAATGGAAAAAAAGGACGATGAGCTGAATTATACTGGTAGAATCAGGAGTAGCTAAAAAGAAAGTCTTGAGGACAGTTGAAAGGGTAAAAGAGGCTGGATGCTAATGTACTTAACTAGGTGCCCTTGGAACTTTTCTCTGTAGATTTTGTTAGTTCTAGTGGCGATTGACCTTTCGCTCAATCTCCTTGTTGGTACTTTTTTTACATTTTTTTGAATGTGTTATACTGTTTTCATCTTTTTCTTCTGGTGGCGATTGACCTTTCTGGTTTTGAGCTTATAACATGAGTCTTGTGGGGCATCATGCATTATATTTTTGCTAATCTTCATTCGCAGTCACGATATCTTGATTAATATATATAGTAGTTCACTGTTGTCCCTATGCTCTACATTATCTTTTCATTTCCAGTTTTTTTTTTTCCTTCATGTCTCAAGGACCAGGTGATGAAACAACAGTCCAACATTCCATACATTAAGTTCTTATTTTGAAATAGTTGATAAAGTTTGGAACGGGTTGCAGTGGGCAAAAAAAGGAAACTTAATTCACGTGGTTGCGACAAAGCATCTATTTGGTGGATCTTACCTTGAGATACAGCATACCGCTCTCTTTGTTTTCTTGATAATCTGCACTTTCGCCCTGCTTTTGAACGGAGGACTGCTTTTGCTAATTTAAGCATGATGAGAGTGTACCAAACCACAATTTGACGATGACGATGAAGATGGTCGTATTGACTTCGAGGAAGTCCTTAGTACTGATATGGTATCAAAAGCGGTTGAAGAGAGCTTTGATGATATATGCGGTTGAGAAATTGGATATCTCGTATGCCCCACTGCCTTTAAAAGAAGATAGTTGCCTGCAATTTCGCTCTTTTGTTCACGAGTAGAGAACATCCTTTTGGCTTGTTTTGTATCAACTATGTTGTTATATGACAAATTTGAAACACAATGGTAAGGTCGTCAATGGCTAGCTTTACTTTTTTCAGGTGCAAGGCAACTCAGTTTATGTGCCTGTTGTTTCCGGCAAGCTTGATCTATACTAATATTTGCAACTTGATTAAAACTGTTATGTTGCTGAGACAATGATAAGACATCAATAGATTTAAAATTGAATGGGGGAGCGATACGAAAATCTTCATATTTGTAGTTCATCCGATCTACTTGGTCAAACCAAATACCCAATTAAAGTGGCAGTTAGTGTTCGGAGAGCATAAATTAGCAAGTGCAATTGAGACTTAGTAGAATATGAAATAAAATGTGTTCAGCTCTCGCTAGGCACAAGGAACCAACATGAATCTAAATTATAATATAATAATTAAGCGATTACATAATCAATTATTATCTCCTTTGACAAGATATCAAGTGATTCTTAATTAATTATGCAATATACTTTGTAAAAAAAAAATTACAATTTCTTATCATTTGCACATCTCGGTGAAGTGTTACGGGCCAGGCGCTATTGAAATTGCGGGAGCAAACTTAGCCCCAATCAAAGGCCCCTCTTCGATTTCCATAATGGCCCAGCCCAAATAAAGTTACGAGATAGAGCCCAGCCCACACCACGAAAACTTGCCCCCAGCGTTCGAAACCGTAGGAAGCTGTCTCCTCCCTCCGACTCCCGAGGAGGCTGCCGGTCTCCGACTTCCGACTCCCTCTCCGGTACGATCCCAATCAGAAACCCTAGGCTTAATATCGATCCTCTTTTTATGTTATAGATTAGGAGTTCACTTTTTTTTTTTTTTTTGCGAAAATCTGATTGTGTCTTTTGAAATGATTTTGAACTCCTTTTGATGCGTGATTGATGAGTTTGGTGTTGGTTTGCGACATGAAAGCGTGAGATTTGTTGTATTTGTTTCTTGAATGCGTAATTGGATCGCCTTTTAGTTCGGATATCTGACGAAACGCTGCGTATCCTGTTGTTGTTTCTTCGTTGGCGAGGATCGCAGTTTGCGTCTTTCCGCCGGTGAAACACTTGTTGTTAGCTTCTGGATGAAGTTTGGGCACAGTGCCGAGCTAAAAGCTTTTTGTTCCCGTGTTTATAGAGTTGCTTCTTTTCGGTAGTTGTGCTGATCAAGTAATTGTGGTGATGTTATGGGTTTAGTTGACTTATGCTTGTCCTCCTTGTTGGAAAAGACTTCATCTTTGCTAAAGTAGTTGTGAAATGATATTTCTTAGCGATCCAACTGGGAAAGAATGAATAATCCATTGTTTTGAAGAATTTAATTCGTTATGATGTATTCACTATGACGGGGATAAGGATCTCATTGCCTTTCTGAAGAGTTTAATCGGTTGTATGTTATAATTGTCTGCTCTGGTGTCATGGTCAATAGGTGATGGACTCGGAAGAAGTGGAGAACAAGCAATCTGAAGCAGTTCTGGAAGATGCCTCCCAAAAGAAGAAGGAAACCCGTGAAGAAATGCTGTCGAGGCATAGGTCAGAAGCTTCACCTTATTTTTTTGCCATTTGATCAAATTACTTGGACATTGGTCTTTTTATTGCTGAACATAATTTTGCAGCTTGGACTAGGATTTTGCTCCTTAATGAATAAGTCAGAAAAACATGAGCATTTTTTGCCTTTTTTTGCAACCAAGCATTTTTTGCCTTGATATTTTTAAAAATTGGCCATATATGCAGGAAGGAAATTGCTCAGTTGCAGAACAAAGAAACTGAACTGAAAAAGGCGGCAGCCAAAGGCAGCAAGGCAGAACAGAAAGCCAAGAAGAAGCAAGTTGAGGAAGAGATATCACGCCTTTCCACCAAGATGAAAGAAAAGCAAGCCGAAGAACTAGCTTCTCTAGGGTATGTTAGTAGCAACAATGGATCTGAGAAAAGCGATATTGAAACCTTGGTGAGGGTTGTGGCTGGAGTTTCTACGACCGATAGACGTGAGCAGGGAAAACCTAGCAAGGGTGCGAAGAGACGGGGAAAACGAGCTCAACAAGAAGCAGAAAGGGAACAAAGAATACAAGAAGAGCAGAATAACATTGTGAGTGATAGAATGATTGAAGATGAAAAACTGGAGAAAAAACTCGAGCCCCTCGGGTTGGCCATACACGAAATAAAGCCTGATGGGAACTGCCTCTACCGTGCTGTGGAAGATCAGCTATCCCGCCTCTCTGGAGGCTGTCCTCCTTATACGTATTTGGAACTCAGGCAATTAGTGGCTGCATATATGAGAAAAAATGCATCAGATTTTCTCCCCTTCTTCTTGTCGGAAACTCTCGGAGAAGGAGATGGAGATTCTGATGCTTCTCTTGAAGAGAGATTTGAAAGTTACTGCAAAGAAGTGGAGTCTACTTCAGCATGGGGAGGACAACTAGAGCTCGGGGCTTTAACCCACTGCCTTAGAAGACATATCATGATACTTTCGGGATCCTTCCCGGACGTGGAGATGGGAAAGGAGTATAAACCAGAAGGGGGCACTGGTCTGACCAGTCGGAGCATTATGCTGTCATATCATAAGCACGCATTTGGGCTGGGGGAGCATTACAACTCTGTTGTTCCCAACTCGGTCTCATAGGTATTTACTACTGAATTGTCCTGTCTTTGTGCTTGCTTTGATGGTCTCATTGGTTCAAATGTGCAAACGTGCAGTTTTACGTGGAGATTGTACAGTCAACCCGGACGTATAACCTTATAATCTGGTTTACCATTTTCTTAGAAAGTATACTAGCATTCTGAATTTCGCCTGCACCATTTATGTCGTATTTGTGACTTGAGGTTCTGGAATGTTGAATGTTAGAACTAGCATGCGCACTTGCCTCTCTTTTCTGTAGTAAATTAAGCCAAACATGGTTCAACACTGAATTCCATACTACCGTGGTAGTAACGATAGTACAAATGCTGAAAAATGCAGTGTTTCGTAGAGATTATACTGTTAATTTAGAAATATGAAATGATAAGTTGGTCTAACCTTTCTCTATAAAGTAATTTAGCAGCATCCTCAGTTTGCCTTTGGTTGTACAGCGTGCACTATAGTGTTAGAAATGGTTTCTGAAGCTTGACATTTTTCTCTAAATGGGAAATTTCATGTTATGGTTTGCTGCAGAATGTTTATTTGAGCACGTTTAACTCGAGTACTATGAGGGAAAGACTAAAGATGTTTGCTGAGTTTAACTCATGGACGATCAGGAAGTTTTGTGGCTAGGGTATATCTTATCAAACAAGAGAGGGATTAATACAAGTCTTTGTTAGCTCTCCTAATTCAATAGAGTGGCCCATATGAGTAGATGGGAAAATTAGAAAGCTAGAGTCCACGGGGACTGCTCTTTTAGTTGGCTCACTCCACTAGCATTCTTTCCTTTCAATCAGAATGTTGGTCTTCAATGCCACAACTTTTATCGTTTTGTATACTGACTGGTTCTTGCTTAATTGTTCTTTTCAGAGAGTATTACACCACACTGCACCTAGGAACTGAGCGACATTCTGTGGGTGGCCTGCAGTAGCTGCACTAACCTCCGTAGAGGTAAAACTCGAGTACTTTTCTTTCTTTCCTTGCTTTGTTTATTTTTATTTTCGATCATGTCCAACTATGGCTTGTCTTTGCAGATTCAACTGAATTGGTTCAATGTTCCTGCGTCAGCCACTGCACAGGTGATCCCTTGTTCTGATCATGTTTGTGGAAAACACGTGTTTGAGTCGGATTAGACCAAACTTGTATTCCAATCTTTGGCTTTCTGTTAAACATGTTCTTGATGGAAAACTCTCTTTGAAGATTGCCGGCCTCTTCTATTATACTTCATCTCCGAGGCAGCCGGCATGCAAGTCCTCATCTTTGTTGCATACGCCAGCATGCGGTCGTCCAACATTGAGCCGGCATCCAAAGTTGTACGCCTCCGACCTCGTCCGGAGAGGTGGAGGGCCTTCATCCACATCACCTGCTTCTAAGTTAGCTAGTCTGTTAGTTTTTTTTATATCCAAGCGGAGAAGAGTTCTTCGAGGAGGAGAAGTGAATTTGCACTTCATCTTAGGGTTCCATTGTCACATTGGTATTATATGTTTTTTCATCATTAAGCTTACCGAGAATTGAGCCGAAACCTGAAGAAACTTGCATCTCAAGTACTTTTTTTTTTGTAAGTACTTGTATTTGTCAAGTTTTTTCCAGGATGTCAATTAAGAGTTCCTTCTCTTTGTGTCATTGAATCTCTCAATACAATTATAGTAATAATCATCTCGACTATGGAAGTCTTTCGCCGCATCTTTGTCATTTATTTCTTGTAGCGCTTAATTTTTTGTTGAAGTCAGGGTCCGTGACCTGCTTGCTTCCATTCTCATTGGCATTGGACTTGAACATGCAGCACTATTTATTTGTGTATGTATTTTAGCCTTAAATAGAAAATATTGAAATTTTACTAGTTGGACAACACGGTTCTTGTTTCTCTGCTCATCTTTTGGTATGCCCGAGTCTATGCAAACTTGGACATGCGTTGAATTCGAAGATTCTATTGAATAGCGATACCGTTCTGTTCATGGGATCTTTGCATCATTTTTTAAAGTTTGATTTAGCTAGAGGATGCTTAAAGTTGAGGCATCTAAATTACAGCAGGAAATCGATTTACCTACTTTCAAGAGACATGTACAAGGATCAGCCAGCACATTGCAGAGCTGAAAATGGAACTGCTAGAAGCATCGACACATGTATGATACAAAAGAGCCTGTGAAGACACCGCTGAAGTAGAACTGGAATTTGATCCCACTTGCATCGATAGCCACGGAGATTGGCTGGTTGGCAATGCATTGAAGAGTGTAGCTTTGCTGTTTGCTGGTACATCTTCGTATCCTATTATCTTGGCAGCATGGTTGCTCGCTTTGTTTGCGTTGCAGGTCCCCTCGTCTGCGTCGTATGGGTAGTTAGCCTCGGTGGTAAGTCCTCGATTCGCTACAATAAACATGAATGCGTCATCCATTAGGCCGCCTTGCCAGCCTTGATCTTCTCCTTTGGTGTTACAATCAACCAGCTCCTGTCCGGACATAGAGATCAACTATCCGGTGGTTAGCTGGGCGATTCCTTCTACGGATGCCACCGTGGGAAATGCTCAGCAAGAACCTGCAATTATGTAATGATCATCAGCCAAATGTTTCACTTTGCAAGTTCTAATGAGCTTTCATTCACGAAGTGGCACTGAACCCTTATTCAGCAGAAAAAGAACTTTTTCAACTCACAAATCACTTCAACTTTTAGGTACGCAAGATATGTCTTAATTCAAATTGACTGCTCTATCAACTAATTCAACCAGTTTCCTAAGAACAAAGAAGCGATTCTGATACCAGAAAGATGGAGACGTGAAGAGAAACACAAGAGCACACTCGGATAAGATTGGAATCCACCAACAAGATTGAGAAGACACTACGCTCAATGGAATTCACCAAGGAGTTTCGAGCAACTTGTCGCCTGGAAGAATCAATCTATAGGTTTAAGAGAGATGACTTAGAAGAAAATCCATTTCTAAGTTAGATGCTAAAAAAAGTTTGGAGCCCGTTTGGCAATAAGTTAGACGGATCAAATTCTTGAGAAACCACATTCATCCCACGTGCATTGGAGCAATGACGATTTGAAGAAAAAGTACTGACTGATCATTTTAATGACGTAGAATCGGAATAGGATAATGTGGATATATGTATGCTATCTATCATGATGAAGTGTCATTTGAGATGTTAATTTCCTCTTTTTAAAATGTATAGGGTACTTATTGAACCTAATTCTATATAGGAGAGGTTAATTGAACCTTTTGAACAAGTAGATGTTGATATTTGATATTTATTTCTAACCAAAATTCCAAAATTCCATATCATCATCTCGTACAAACCATATGGCCAAGAGGCGAGTCCGCGACCTTTTCACATTTAGTCGCAACCTTACACCTCCGCCGCATAAATAGATATGGAACGTTGGATTGTGATTTTCATAGTTTCAATTTTTTGTGTGCGGAATTTTCATAGTTATAATTAACGATGTCAAGAAAGTACATCATTTCTTGGGATCCAACGAATCATTTAGTTATTTGACTTAGTTCGATAAATTATATTTTATATTAATTATATTTAAAAAAAATCAATAAACTTTCAATAAGTAAACACAGGATCCAGAATACCTAATATTAAATTATATAAAAATTAACATTAACATTAAAATAGAAAATTATTATAATTATAATTATAATTACAAACACGAGTACAGAATAAATTTGTCTAGAGTATTGAAACTTTAAAAATCCACTTCTCTTGTGAATTTTCAAATGGAAATAGATCAAATAGCAACAACATGTGCTAAATTTAAATACCTTCCCTTGGATTAAACTCTCCAAATCGGGGTTCAGGTGCATTCACATAGCTGATCGTGCTAAATTTATTCTCAAACAGTTTGAACTTATTGGTGCACAATGCGCTCTTCTCTTTTTAACATATAATCAAAATTGAAAATAATCATTTCTTATGGATCTGCTTGATGTAATCCTGAATTATTATTGAGGGTATTTTGAATTTGTAATATGGTTGATAAGAAATTAAGAAGTGGCAGAATCTTTGTTGTCGATGAGAGTTTTTTCAAGGAAACAACATGGAACTTTTGATACTTATTTCGGACCACTAAATTTAGCGTATGAACTTCTTAGCTAAACTTCTTGAATTCGGTCCTTCATAAAAAAGAACTTCTCGAATTCTGAAAAGTTATAACCATACAAGATATAACTTACATGATATTTTTAACTATAGATCCAGAGTTCAACGACTATTTCTTTCGTCAGCTTCGATTGATCGTCCTCCCTTGATGCTGGTGGTTGCATTGGCCTGGATTTCCGGATGGCGGTGGAGTATTCTTAAATTTGACACATATCTATGAATATTAATGTCATTCTTAAATATTAACAGTTTTAAATTTGAGGAAAATCCTTGGAACTGAATGTCCAACACACTCAAAATTGCATTCCAGATAATTAATCGACTCATATCGATTCCAGAATCTAGTACATGCATGTTAGAAACATATACGGGGGAACGAGAAAACTAATTCCACACACCTACTACCAATAGTATTCTAAGACAGCAGAAATCTCAAAAACATTGGCACTTAAATTTCCAGGAAACCAGCAGACAGTTCAAGAAGTTCAATACTTCCTAACAAATTCCATGGCACATTTAATTGTAGCCACTTCTTGGAAGCTAAATCCAACAAATACACCACTAAGATTTTGCGTCGAGCACGACTATTGTACCCAATAACAACCAAATGTTTATTGCACGCCACCAAACTGTGCACACCGAATAAACCAGCAGGGAAGCGAGTTACTTTCTTGCATTCTCCGTCCTCGAACTCAACCACATCATTTTCTCTGCATGCATAGACATGTCCACCATTTTCTGCAACTTCAAAAATTATCTGTTCGGAGCCAATGTCGCAGAGGAAACAATCGCACACCGGATCCCACCTCCATGTTGCAGGATCTATTGCTTCGGTACGGATAATCCAGCCATCGGAATGGATAGTCCTTGTGACAGGATCTAACGAAACGGCAGGAAAATCATAACAGAAGTGGAGCTTGCCAGATAGGAAGAAAGGTTTGCGGTGCCATCGTGAGATTTCCAAGTCAGGCAACCTTGTCCACTCGTCCTTAGCCACATAATATGAATACACATGCATCGTGTACGGATTTTCAGAATCCATAGATTCAAACATATACATCATCATATCAGAATCCGACAAGCAATATTCAAAAGACTTTGCGCCCGGCATGTCCACCCCACGCCGCCACTTGTTGGAGAGAAAACTATAAATATACACTTCTCTAGACTCCTTGTCACTGAGACTCCATGTATGCCACCCGCCAAAGACAACCACATAACGACGCACAACGGCCACCTTACAGGAAATCGGGAAGGCTTTGAGACCTGGAACCGGAGGCAACTCACTCCAGATTCCTGTCTTAATTTCATAGACATTTAGCACCTCAATAACATCTGCTCTTCTTGGGTCACCAACTTCTAAAGCAGGACGTTGTTCTTCGCGCTTCGTCATTACAATAATAGGTTGGCTATGACCACCCATAATCCGCCTATGCAAATACTCCATTGGGAATTGATTCGAAATGGAGGCGAAGCAGACACTCCATTGCCATCTCATTCGGAAGACCTGGTATTAGACCTCCCATCTTCAGTTTTTTGTGGTTTTGTTGAGTAGAGATGAAGGGAAAAATTGGGGTACTGTGGTATATGTAGCTGAAGAAGAAGCTACAAGCTAATGCAAGAGGCGCTTGAATTGAAGGGTCCCGACCATTCATCTCCAGTTTTATTAATTAGGAAACTTTGGGAAGGAGAATCCTAGAAACGTGCATAACCAAATTTATTAATTATGGAAAATTGCACAAGAGAGAGGGCGATAACTAATCTTCGGAACTAGGGAGATTCTCAGTAAGTGCGTTCACTATCAGATTTCCTAGGTGTCCATGCATCTTGGGGCTTGAGCTGTAACGACTTAGATATTTATTAATTAATATCAATGATATATATGGAATGGCAATTGCGAGAGAGGGAACCAACCCAACATCTCCATCCTCATAAGCATATCGGAATTTGCTTGTGCCACAAAGGGTCAGAGAGAGTCTTTTAAACTTTTTAACTGATATTCGTATCCCTAGAATCGGGGTTTTCTCTCTCTGAGTGTGAGTGTGCTCCCTAACGTAAGGGCTCCGACATCGTAATTGTTTTGATGGCTACGATCCGAAGAGTTAACCAGTTGAAACAAGTTTAGTGATCTCCTTAGAATAGGTTCAGGGTTTGGATCTTGGGATAATTTAGTTTATGTGGGTACCAAGTGAGAGGAATCAAATGTCACGACCGGGATATGAAGTTCGTGATTGACGCTAGATCATGTCAAACTTATTCAATAAACTATGACCTAGCAGATTACAAACATAATATATCATTTGCATTAGTAAAATCGTCCAACTTATTTCAAAAAATATAATTTTTTTAAAGAAATATATTGATCAATTTTCAAAACCTAAAGAATAATTCATACTTTGAGTACACACTTCTAACGTCATATCAACAAACTCATCCATCTCAAAATACAAACATAAAATTATTTATATATTACATATTTACAATAATCTGAGATCATATGTCAAAAGATTAAAAAAATATATGTACAATAGAGCAACATGGATTACAAAAGACAAAGATCATTTAGAGACCTTCCTAAAATGAAGGAAAATGGGCTAACTTGGATAGACAAACTTCTACATTTACAAACAGCCATTCAAATTTTTTCACCTGTGGAATTAGTAAAGAATAAATATTTTGAAATACTTAGTAAGGAGAATATTATAATTAATATATATTTAAATAACCATTCGTCCCCAACTATTCCAACACGTACTAAGATAAAACAAAGACCACAAAACACGCATTCAATAAAGAAGATCATCAAAATAATCACACAGTAAACATAACCACAAATTCATATAGACTTTCACAAATATATATAACACAAATGGGATGAATTTTGATAAGCCAAGATAGTGTTACTTCCACACTAACACGACGATACCATATTTAAAGGCACCATCATAAATAAACTCCGTCAGCCAAATAGATCATATCGTATACATACACAATTTATTCTCAATATATTTGCACATATGACAACATCCCCACTTGGTCATAGGTGGACCTCATCATCCGCCATCTCACAAATTATATTCAAAATTCTCAAAACACTTTATTCCAATAGATCAAAATGCATACCAAAATAATCTCATATCACTAATTAGACATATCAACCCCAATAGACAAATAATCCAAAACAACTTCAAAGACCATTTGAACAAGAGTTCAAACATAAACCATATTTAAAATCATTCAAAAATAAATCATATAAACAAATGATCTATGTGTAATTAGTTAAACACATGTTACCAAAAATAACCACTTACAAGACAATACTAGCTCAAACCATTTGAAGAGAAGCTTCGTACTTCTTTTAAAACTCGTGGCACTAGGATCCAATACGTCAATTAACTATTCAAAATAACATTTGGGAACTATAATTACTAGCCTATTGAATATATAGATAGATCCTAGGAGACATAAAAATTTGTTTGACAACTTTATATTTTTGGACTTATACAAGGAACCCTAAAACTTAAGCCATAGTTAACAAAACTATACTCCCGATGTTTGGTTTCTCTTCCAACTAGACATACAAAATACTAGCTTAAACTTATCTTAACCTCTTTCATCTATTTTCATATTAATCTATTCTAAATATTACCTATAAGCTTCTTTAAGTGATAATAGAAGGTCTATTCAAATCAAGCAATATCTTACAAAGTTTCTTACCTATTCTTCCATGAAGTTCAAATTTGTCTCTCTTTTTTCTCCACTTTTTCATTTGATTCCCCCTCCCTTTCTTCCTAGCCTTATCTCTCTATTTTTCTCTCTTAGATATCTAGATGATTCATGTCTATCTTCTACTTCAAAAGAAATTTTATTTAATATGGATGCTAAGTAGCTTAGTCTTCCTAATCAACTTGCATAATTTTTTTTTCTCTTTATTCTAAACTTGTCTAGCCTTTAAAAATCAATCCTAAACTTCTTAATATATTTTAATAAGTCCTTAAATGAGTCATTTTCTAATATAGCCACATAACAAATAATTATCACAAAACTTATCAATACTAACGATGTCAAATCTATTTCTGAACACATTAAATTCTTACTCTATTTTAGCCCAATTATTTTATAATTAACAAAAATAAAAATAAAAAGTAGGTCATAGACATATGTATTAGGAATCTACATGAGTTGGAATCACTAAATTTTGAGTTTGAATAAGTAAGTAATGCCTATTTTACTAAATTGCAATGGTTATGTCTACATTCTACCAAATTCAATTCTATCATGCTGTAACTATTTTTTTAAATGGTAAGGGTATCACATTTTCTCATCCTTATAAAAATTTGGTCCCAAAATTTGCTTAATAGATGGCTGACTTGCTTATTAAATAAATAGATGTGGGTATTTGATTTTCATCTATTCTTCCATTTCCTATGTTGTCTCACCCAAGGAACAATTTTCCCATTCAACCTTAACCATTGGAAACTCTTTATTTCGAAACTTTTTTAACTTCACAATCCAAAATCTTCATTGGTTTTTCTTGAAATGTCAAATCTTTTGTAATCTCTACTATATGTGATTCCAAAACATGGATAGGATCATACAAATACCTCATAAGAAAAGAGACATAGAACATTGGATGAATATGTGACAAAGGTGGTGGCAAAGTCAATCGATATACTACTAATCCAACTCTCTCCAAAATCTCAAATGGACCAATGTATTTAAGACTGAGTTTTTCCCTTCTTCCAAATCTCATTGTCCCCTTCATTGATGACACCTTGAGTAAAGTGGCAGTGGGAAGATGTGAGTGTATATATTGGCACGTAAACATCAAAATTAATTATAATCACAATATTTGAACACCTACATTTTGAAGGGATGTCAACAATTGTGTAGTATGATAAAAAAAATTATCTATTAACTGATTTTTCTACGTTCTCACTAAAACATAAATCTTGCTTTGTAGGTGTTAGACCAAGAATGACTTAATGAAGCAACCTCAATCATAAGCAAGATCTCCCTCCTGACTAACACCAAAAAGAGGCTATAGTGATTTTATTGAGGCTGCTAATGGTTTTTGGAGCGGGAATTTAGTGAAGAAAACTTGTACACTTATCAACCCTTCTTTGTGAGCCGCAGATAGGTTTTTGGAGAGTAAAGACCATTTTACCACATAAAGAGTTCATAAATTCAATCATATGGAACACCAATCCAAGGCAGTGGATTGGTTTCTCGCTTCTCTTCTTCACAGTTAATTAACTAATGGTTTTCTCGGTAATATTGGCTGGCCTAGTTACCAAGAGATTCTTGATGGGTTATCTTGTGATAGAGATAGTTTTCGCTGATCCTATGATTAATAATAATGATCAAGTGAACCATAATTATGATTAGGGAAATTTTGGAATTTTGTGAAGGAGAAGAAGCAATCGAGGAGCAATATAAGGGTTCTAGAGAATACAGTAAGAGACCTCAGAAACATCACTATTTTGATTAAGGTCCAATAGACAAAGGAAGAAGACATGTATATGAAATATTTAAGTTAGTGTCTAACCAAATGGCAAGCTAATGTACTTGTACCTTTATTCTTTTGATCATGAAGATGTACAAGTTTGTAATAAATTGATTCCGAAAATACTCGAGCATTGTTAAAGGGGAATTTTCCCAAAAAATAAAATAAAAGGGAACTTCCCGTGAAAACAAGGACAAAAAAGGTATCCCTCCTAATGTTTGTATGGTACCCGAGTGTGACAAGTGACAACAATATAGTATTTTTTTTTTTTGGTAAATTTCAAGTCTAATTTATTGAACTTAAAATTTCGGGATTTTAAACGGCAAAGCCTTGTTTTTTTCCCAAACAAGGTTTTTTCTTATTCACAAGAAGTGGAATTTGAATCCCGGACTTCTTAGAAAGAAAGTAGGATCTGTTGTTATCCTACCTATCAAGTATTGGTAAAGATAGTCATCCTAGTAGCCAGCCCGCTGGCAAAATGTCACTGTTGGTACAGACACGGATTTATTAAACTTTACCAAAAAAAAACTTTTATATTAGTTGGCATTGTAAATTATGGTACTAAAGAATATGTTGTTTTTTTAATGAGCTAATTAATTAGATTTTCTCTCATAATAATTTGTACGAATAAGATGTCATATCAAACTAGCCATTAATACATATACTAATCAAAATTATTTAAAAATAAGTAAAAATTTGAATAAATTTGATCTACTATTACTATATACCTGATTTATTTATTTAATTTAAACCGTCGAATATACAGAATTGTTGTGCTACGATAAAATTTTCATCTATAAATAGAGCTATTATTTTCCTGTACCGAGGAAGAATCAATGAGGAAATTGTCAAGTGATCTTTGGTCCAGCGACACAAGGGTAAGGAGGGGTTTGAGAAGTCCGGGGTTCGATTCCTGACATGTTGTAATAGTATAGGTATTAAAATAGGATAAAAAAAAGGAAATTTCCTTTTTCCTCGACGAGCTTATTTCTCTGCTTCCTCTACACTTCTTAGTTCTATTCACATTTTGTCTCTCTTTGCTTTTGTTTCTTGCCTTTGGCAGAGGAGGAAGAGACCGTCCACCACTCGTAATTTTTTTCTAAACCCGAATTACCATTCAATGTCTAAGCACTAGTTGAAACCCGAATTACCATTCAATGTCTGACTTTTCTTCATGCAGCAGCAGATGAAAAAGAAAACTATCAGAAACAGTTTGCCACTCATTCGAGGAGGTGGATTCGTTGGTCCCAACCGACTAGAAGAAGACGTAGAGCAATTGAAGGCAGAGAAGGCCATGAAGAGTGCAAACTACGCCAATGTAGTGCTCCGAATACTCGAGTACTTTGCCATGGACAACGAGGCGTGAGCTCCTAAGACGAAGAAGATGAGTGCGAGGCAGATGCATTTCCTGTGGCTAGTGAAGAACTCCATTCGTATACTAATTTTTCGGATCCTTGATGTAATTTGTAATTTGTAATTTGTAACAGAACGTGTCGTTTTTCGGATCAGTTTTAAAAAAACATTGCCTGTACACTAATTTTGGAGATCCCTCTCAGGAACTACGTAACCCAGAGAATTCTTTGACTTTGAGTTTGACTTGTTTCAGGTGTTGCTAGGGTAGGTAGTTGGCGACTCAATTGTCCCTTATACAATTGGAAGGTGATTTTTTTTCTTTCTATGTCCTGGCTTCCATCTCCAAGGAGTTTGTGGTACAATTTTTTTGGTCTACGATTATTGAAATTTTTGGTTTCTTATAAAAGTAGATAGAATTTGTTTCCATTAAAAAAGTAAAAAGATGTACAAAATTCAAAAAAAATTGGTTGAATGTTTAGATTTAATAAGTATGTCGTTACATTGAAATAAAAACTAGCTCTCTCTTAACGTGCCGCCGTTTCATTTCATGCTCACAATTCAAATAATTAATCAAAGCTAAGTAATTTTTGTTTGATATTACTGTGTTTTAAATTATTCGAACTAAAAATAACTAAGCAACTAAATTGGAATAAGTCAACTCGCTGATTTTATCGATAGTCACGCCATATCTAGTTCACAAGGTCTAAAAAAGGGCCAATGTTCATTTGATTGGTGCAATAAGCTAGAAAAACCAAGATTAATCTTGTGATGTTTATTGATTTCAATTTCTGGGATCAATTCTTTTTTAGTGTGTTCGGATCTTTAGCAATT
Organism: Hypericum perforatum; assembly: GCA_012979155.1. NCBI lineage: Eukaryota > Viridiplantae > Streptophyta > Magnoliopsida > Malpighiales > Hypericaceae > Hypericum > Hypericum perforatum. The sequence goes on along the minus strand of SOPF01027724.1, from coordinate 48,881 downwards.
TTCTGCTAAAATGTCAATGATGAACTTAACACAACCAGTTCTCCATCAGGTGACTAAACTAAGCAGCTAAAAATTCTAACACACAAGAATTTCTTCCTAATGGCGTCTCTCTTCTGCCTTATTCTCAATAGTCTTAATGACGAGCATTCTGGACCGGCTTCAGGATGTACATCTTGCAAGAATGGTACCCGACGGTGGCCGTCAGGTTCCCGACGAAGTGTCGTTCAAGTGTGCGGTGCTGCATCAGACATACACACACCACGATGTCAGAACGATAATGTTGAAGCAGAAGAGATGTAAACTTATAATGCAGAAGAGACTTACCTCCCAAAGATCCCTTGCTTCAACAACAGTGTCATCCGGAAGCCCGATGTCATCCCAGTTGGCGGTTATCGAATCGCGGCTCTGGCCTCGGTTCACTAGCAGAAGTGCTACCCTGTAGCCTGAGAGTGGCCCTGCCCAAATCTGTTTGGTGAAAGACGAATGTTAAAGCCAGAAATTCATGAAAGGCAATTATGTGGCGACCTGACAGAAAATTACCTCTAGATCGCCTTCTGATCGAACCTTCTTCGCTTGAACACCAAGCGGGTCTGCAATGTGTTGATCAAGATTAGATCACTAGTCCATTAACTTGTACCACAAACGCAAGAAACGTTGAAGTCGAAGATCACTCACCTTGGTTAACGGAAATGACCTCCTTATTCCCCACGATCTTCATCGTCTCTTTCGAGATCTTCCGAACATCACAACCAAGAAGCAGGGGAGCCTACCAAGTACCAAACAACAATCGGGTTAAAAGTGCACAACCATACGCTTAGAGCCAGAGGAAGGCATAAAGATGAAATGTATGGTACCTTCGAAATGGCCCAGATACTGAAATGTACCATGTACTCGCTGTTGGTCATTCCTCCATTTCCGACTTCAAGCATGTCCGGATCTGTTACATCCAACAATGAGAACAAACACATTTAACATCTAACCGAAAACAACGAATGGTTTCAATGCTTTTCCTGAAAAGAGTACTAATACTGACCATTCCAACCGCCTGGCCTTGCATACTCGGCATAGAAATCATTCAAGTCAGCTCGAGACATCATACTGCAGAAACATACCAAAATCAAACCTCAAAAATGTTGAATCAAACTCACTCCAACTCATCCCGACATGTTTTGCTTTACCTGTCCCACGTATCAGTAATATCTTGAGTAGTTCTCCAGCTGTTTCCGAGCTTGGAACCCCAAACTGCAGGGTGCAAGTCTCCCCTGTCAATAGCATTCAAAGGTATCAGCCACTGTTACCAGACATCAAAAGCATCTTCATGACATTTTAGCGGACGAGGATACGCCGGATTACCATTCACATAGCGAGAAGAATATCGGACGTCCGGCCTTCATCAGAGCACGCGTCATCACGGGATACCTAACGGTGGGCTTTGATCCATCGTTGTTGCAATTATCATACTTCAAATAATCAATACCCTGCAATAGAAGATGAACCTTATAACCAATACAAATCAATAATTCATACGACAAGATCCACACGGCCAATTTAGCATACCCATGAAGCAAATGTCTTAGCATCTTGATCCTCGTGGCCAAGCGAACCAGGCATGGTCCTCGAGCACGTATAGTACCTGCAGAGTCCAATGCCGATGTGTGCATCGATAAGTGACTGGACTAAAAAAGCTGATATCCTGACAAGTTCATGACGGATCCATTACCCGGCATCGGAGTAGATTCCAAGCTTGAGACCCTTGCTATGAACGTAATCCGCGAGCGCTTTGATGCCGGACGGGAAGGTCTTGTTCTTGGGCACCAGATTACCCTGGAAATAACCCAACATACTTATTAACAACAGCAATAGCTCCTAAATACTCTAATCCGTTTGCATTTTCCACGAAAAGACTGACTCAGAGTAAAATATTGTTGAGGTCAAGTACGAAATTGATCAGTACCTCAGTGTCACGACTTATTTCAGCCCAGCAGTCGTCTGTTGACAGAAAATTAGAGTCAACTAGATGTAACCAAGTTTGGAATTCACTTATTAAAAACATTGGAAATAAAATATTATGAAGATTGAGATACATACCTATGTTGACATAATGGTAACCAAGTTTGGACAGGCCAGTGGACACCAAAGCATCAGCTGCAAATAACCCAACAACAAGAGGATTATTAGCTTTTGTTCCAATCGTATATCCGGACATTAATTGAGCTGACTAATTTATGTCAGAAATAGATATAATTCTGAATATACAAACAAGTATTTTTTGTTATTAAATTGTAATAATGGCAAGCGGGAAGATTATAATCTTACCATCATTGCTATATAATAATCATGCAAAAACAGCTACCAATTTTGTCACAATTCTGATTTCGAGAAAAAAGAAATGTAATTATTGAAAGATAAGTTTTGACTATAAAGGGTACCGGTCTCTCTGATTATCTTCTCGTCGATTCCGCACCAAAAGTGATTCCAACTGTTCCACCTACAAATGCAGCCAAGCAAGTTGCATCACAAGATTACATAATTTTTTTAGAATTGTGGTAACGAAGACCGTCGGTCCAAAAGTTTGATGATCGTGATTAAGTAACGTAATTATATTATATTTATATTTATCCTAGACTTTACATTACATTGGAAGATTTTAAATATAAGTAACTGTAGTTGAGACAGATAGTGCAGGAAGATTCGTTGACACGTGGTCTTGCAAAAGGCGAATAATTGATCATCGTCTTGGATAATTCTTATTTTTTTTCAATGAATTCCCATTGATTCGTCACAAGACATAAAAGGGAAAAGGAATGTTCAGTTCCTAATCTTCTTTTTATCTAAAAAGAAGAAAATGCTTCCTCATCACTTCGTAAAAGGACTTTTACCAAAAAAACATACAGCACTTTTATAAAAATATTCTTAATGCTGAAGAAAATTTAAAGGTGACACTTTCAATACCTAGATAAAATTAAAGGTGACATTTTCAATACCAAAATATTTTAAAAAAACTTAATAATATATTACCACTTGAATCAGTTTTCACACCAAACTATAGGAGAAAGAATGTCGGCAGTAATAAACTACATACAAAAAAATCCAAAATTTGGATGACTTCTCCTGACGTGTCATAAAATGATAATTGAAGGCAAGAGAAAAGAAGATAAACACTAGTAACATCTCATCCAAAATCTATCCTAACCTTCAAAAGAAGCCGCCAGTGAGCAATTGAAACACAATTAAGAACTGGGTTAAATGTCAAAATTATGTAAATTAAGTAGTGTAGATAAGTCTGATTATGTACTAACCCCATTGGAGGAGTGACTCCAAGTCCATTGGAGAGGAGAAATCTCCTGTAGGAGTGACCAGGGTGATGGTCCTCCTTCAATTTCCTTGACAATTCACCACTTTGTACTTCCTTGGCTACTATGGAATTGGATGATAATAACATCATCAAGCAAATTCCAATTGCCACTAAACATTTTCCAATTAGCCTAACCATTGTCACTCACTCAAGGGGAGAGGGTATAAGAGAAGGAGAGATGGATTGTGCAATTATTGAGATGGTGTATTTATAGTAGTAGGGAAGAGGAGATAGCTGGAAGATTCTTGTGTAAAAGTGGTCCACTATGGTTTTATCCTTATCTCGTTTTTTTGGTAGCCAAAGTTATTTATTAATGATAATTTTCTTACATGCATGCTTATTTATGAAGATTTATCCTTATCTCTAACTATTCCTTTTTCTCAAAATTATCTGGCATTTCATTGCAAAGGTGAATTTGTTCATTCGAATTGAAATTTAGTTTAAAAAAAAAAATCAAATATTTCGAATATAAATTTTGTATTATATGCATGAATATATCTGAAAGAACTACACTTTGAGAATTATTTGACCCTCATTATTACTCTCGGTAAATACTTCGTAACTTGTATTTTGTTAGTCAAGTTCTGGTCAGTAATTTGGGGTCAGAAAACCGTCTTGGCGAATTCATATATTGGTATCTTTATTGTTTAGAGAATCTCGGTGTGAAAGAAACTAGCCAAACTAATTCGTTGACGGCGTACATGTGTATAAAATATGGCAAAAAAATAAAATTGACAGTAACGTCCATAAAATCAGTAACGTCCATAAAATCTCGCAAAAATGAAACTTTTTTATGTGATATGCATTGACGTATATTTTTTATTATAAATTATCATTAAATAAATTTAAACCAAAATGTTGAACTCTTACGGCCACGTTTTCGTGATGCTCGACAACGGTTCTATCAAAAGGAAATATAATTGGTGCGAATCTCGGGAGAATCTTGACTTCCAGCACATCATGTGCTAATTATCTGCCATAAATCGCACAATTCAGTTAAATATACAGATCCTGTACTAATATATTGCTAAAATGTATAGAAAGAATCAAAGAAAATAATATCCTATGTTATGGTATCTCGAAAACAGAATTTCAGCTAAAAAAATTTTATACCCAAAAATGACAACTCCCTTAGACAATTTGCTAGCCTGAAATATGTCACAACGCCCAAATCAGCAAACTAAAAGCAAACAACTATTTGATGTAGGTGGTTGTGTGTGAAACAGAGAGCATGGACACTTACCTTAGCAAGGCGAAGACCATATAGGACAAGTTTGTCAAGCCCGAAACTAAAATGAGATAAGGTGATTAAATTTTGGGAGGAATAACCTTTTAATTGATTTATAGAAATTTTCAAAAATTTCATATGAAAAATTAATAAATGTTCAGGCATCGAGTTGAAGTCTAAATTAAGGTCATAGACACTTTAAGAAGTTAATAAGAGGACCAATATACTAAGTCAACAAAAGATGTTATATGCTACGGAGGAAAACCGAAAACGTTTCAAAAAAATCAGTCCCAAAACCTTAAAATTCTGCAAATTCCGATCGTATCAAAAAACATTAGCACAAGGAACCAAAAATAGGGAAGCAACGACATGTAAATAAGGTGCCATGTTGGGATCACTTCACCAAGCATATCTTGATGACAGAGGCTGTTCCGATACGGTGGAGCGCGACGACGGCATCACCCGGCTTGCAGAGTCCCTTAGCGGTTGCCGATTTCAGGGCCGCGTCCAAGATCACCTCGGTCGACTCCGTGTCAGTGGCCTTGGCAGATCCTTCTGCAAGGAGGGGAATCAGCCCCCTGTAGATCAGGCTATGCCTTGCCGGGGACTCATCGCTGCATGACCAATCGAATGAGTCGGTAGTCAGGACCGGGACTACGACAGACAAGATCGGGACCCTGGGTCTGTACTTGGCAACCAACTTAGCTGTCGTTCCACCACGGGTCAACACCACGATAAGCTTTGCTTGTGCCTTGTTGGCGGTTCGCACAGCTGATGATGCCAGACTCTCCAATGGGCTCATAGGAAGTGGAGTTGCCCTGATCATCTCCTTGAATATGGCTCCGTAGTCAAGGGATGATTCTGCTTCAATACATATCTGACGCATGGTTTTGACAGCAACCTCGGGATAGACTCCGGCTGCGCTCTCGCCACTAAGCATGACACAATCGGTACCGTCGAGGACAGCATTAGCAACGTCCGTGGCTTCGGCACGTGTAGGCCGGGGGGACTTGATCATGGATTCAAGCATTTGAGTGGCAGTGACAACTGGCTTCCCGGCAAGGTTGCACTTGTATATCATCATCTTCTGAGCCAGGAAAATCTTCTCGACCGGAATCTCCATGCCAAGATCACCACGAGCAACCATAAAAGCATCTGTCTCGCGCAAGATTTCGTCAAAGTTTACGACTCCTTCCTGATTCTCAACCTAGAACCAAACAACAAAGTTCAGTCCCTAACTAAACGTAAACAATAAATGCACAGGAAAACTAGTTTTGCTATAACGAGTACCTTGGACATCAATAGAATACGCTTGGCATGGGGGCCGAGGGCCTTGCGCACAGTTACGAGATCCGACCCCTTCCTTACAAACGAAAGAGCAATCATGTCTATATTGTTTGGGACACCCCACTGCAAGATGTCTTCCTTATCCTTCTCTGTTAGGGTAGGAAGATCCACGACAACACCAGGAAGATTGACATTTTTCCTCTCACCTAGCATGGCTGAGTTCTCGCAGCGACAGCGAACAGTTCCACCCTGTGGGTCACAGGAGAGGACAGTCAAGGTGATTGTACCATCAGCACACAAGATGGTGTTCCCGGGTTTCACATCAACAGGCAGCTTCTTGTAGCTCATGGAGATCATCTCGGGGTTACCCTTGATTTCGTAGTCGGTGGTCACGGTTATTTCCTGGCCTTCCTTCAGTTGGATAGGTTTTCCATCCTTGAGAAAACCTGTCCGAATCTCAGGACCCTAAAAGTGGAGAAGAAGCAAATTGACGGAATCAAATAAGACATAGAGCAACCAGTAAATGGTGTAACTTCATATGGTCACAAGAAAATGAAGACAGATATCCCATGCTATATTGTACAGAGACATGCAAGCAATCGACAAATTCTCCGGAAAAAAGGGCATTGGATAGTTAAAACTAAAACACGCACGAATCAAGCGCCAATGCGCCACCAATTTGACTACAAGTAGAGAGACGAAACAAAAACATTTCCTCAATAAACACGCTGGAACTTTTTCATAGAAGACAAGCTACTGAAAGACAAGCCCGAGTGTGTAATTGGCTAATTGCTAATTGTGATACATGAGAGAGCTTATCAAGTAACACTAGGCAGGAGAGATTGGTCAACACTCAACAGATTGCAGATAGCAAAAATATTCGCAGAAAAATCTACTCAATTGCAAGCATCAGATCAACACACATTTGCTTTAGCAAAACACCAAAGACCGGCAACAGATAACAAACTACATACTACAAACCAGCATCTAGGGCATATTTGTGCAAACAGGTTGGAGAGCAGATTGCGGATAGCAAAAAAAATCGTAGCGAAATCTGCTCGATTGCACGCATCAATGCACATTCGTTATAGCAAAATGCCAAAAATTGCAGCAGTAATAACAAACTACCAACTACAAAGCCAGCGTTATTTTGTAGCTAATCAGGTTCTCATCTGCAAAAAAAATATTAACCAGCAATGAACTCAAAAACAACAAGAAAACAAGCAAGCAAATACAAAAAAGCCATTATCTAGGGCATATTGGCAATACTATTACTATCTTCGCAACATAAAAACAACAAGAAAACAAACAGGTATCAAAGTAGTCATAACCCAAGACAACGAATTTCATACATATTACAAAGCCAGCATCTAGAGCATATTTGTGTGAACAGATTGGACAGCAGATTGCGGATAGCAAAAAAAAAACTTAAAAAAAATATGCTTAGTTGCACGCATCAATGCACTTTCGTATTAGAAAAACACCAAAAAACGGCAACAGATAACAAACTACATACAGCAAATCCAGCATAATCCTGTAGCTAATAACTCAGGGTGTCATCTGCAAAACAGGTAATCCAGCAGGGAACCCAAAAAAACAAGAAGAAAACAAACAAAGCAAATACTAGAAAGCCAGCATCTTGGGCATATTGGCAAATACTATAGCACTATCCGACCCCAATACGAGCGGGTCTCCAATGTTTTTACACCAGTCTCTTATTTCAAACCAACTCTGTGAGGAAAAGCAGAGGATATCGAAATCAAAGAAACAACAAGGAAATACTAGAAAGCCAGCATCTAGGTCAGGCATATTAGTAATAATATCTTCGGAAAACAAAAAAATAAAAATAGCAGACAACAGATTATTCAGAGTCGAGCATTATCAAACCCTAAAACGACAGCTCTCCAATGATTTAACACTAGTCACTTACCACTTCGACTAACCATAAAACAACAAGCAACTACTAGAAATCCAGCATCGAGGGCATATTGGTAATATTATTATTCAGATTCGAGCACTATCGGATCTCTCTGTCTGTGTTTATTACCTTGGTGTCGAGCATGACGGCGCAGAGGATGCCGGTGGAGAGCATGGCCTTGCGGAGGTTGTCGAGGGTCTCCTGGTGGTACTCGTGGGTCCCATGTGAGAAGTTGAACCGAGCCACGTTCATCCCGGCCCGGAGAAGCTTCTCTATCATCTCCACCGACCTCGACGCGGGCCCCAGCGTGCACACTATCTTCGTCCGAGGCACCTTCCCTTCCACCCCGTCCCCCTTCAGTATCCCCAATATGTCTATGTTCGCCATTTGAGGACCTTCTTCTCCTTTCTTTGCTTCTTCTTCTTCTTCTTCTTCTTCTTCTTCTTCTTCTTCTTCTTCTTACCTAACTACGCTTCTGCGCCTCTTTTTTTTTTGTTTTTGGAGACTTACTTGTGTTTGGTTAGGTTGGAGATTGGAGTGGGTTTGGTCTTGTCGGGGTTTTTAGTTCGAGGTTAATGCGACTATTCGCCGATTCCAACTTTTCTTAAACCTAATAAACAATTATCAAATTTGATCTATTAGGAAAAACAATTTCCCACATTTTTAGAGATGTTATTCGCTAATTCTAATTAAATTACTTCACCTGATAAATCTTGGATAGTTATAATATAACAAAAAATTATGATACACTCAATTATTTTTTTTACTACATTTGAAGAATTTTACTCAATTTGAATTTTGAATTAGTCTATTTAATAAATCGAATATCAAATGGTCTAAACTAAAATTTAATCAACCTATTAAACCAATAGGTATTAAACAATTATAAATTTTTTAAGGGTAAAAGTAATATAAAATAATTGTACCTTAATTATGGAAGATGGAATGTTATTCGTTGAATCAGTGGGTTAAGTGGTATGAATTAGGAATAAATGAGTAATGAGAAAAAGGGGAAGCGGTGGGTTTATTCTGGGAATATTACCCGTGTTACTCAAGCCAAACCACGTGCGTACGGGCCCCCCTCAGATATTTAGGAAATTCAAATATTATTAGAAAAAGCTTCTGGTCCATTGGTAATGGTGGTAGATGGCAAAAAAGAGCACGTTACTCACGCGTTTGGATCCGGTGCTGAGGGAAAGTTTCCTCAGTATATACTGAGGAAACAATAGGCCATTGGATCCGAATATTTTTCTAAATATTCTGATCTAATGGCCATTATTGAATAAGGGTATTTTAGACTTTTTGACAAAATTACTGTTCATCCACTAACGAAATTACTGTTCATCCACTAATAAAAGCACTGTACGTTTTCAAATAAAATCACTGTTCATTTCGATGGCTGGTTTACTTGTGTGTATTGCTGGTTTAAATGGCTGTATTGTTGGTTTTCGTGACTGTATTGATGGTTTTCTTGGCTGTAATGCTGGTTTGTTAACCCTATTGTTGGTTTACTTGTGTGTATTGCTGGTTTAAATGGTTGTATTATTGGTTTTTGTGACCGTATTGATGGTTTTCTTAGCTGTAATGCTGGTTTTCTTGGATGTAATGCTGGTTTTCAAAACTCCCATACTAGTTACTATCAAATATTGAATGAAAAAAAATAAATAACATCAATCATTTCAAATATGTTCTTCGGGTAGTTGGTTCAAATCTATTCCTACAATATGTTCGTCAAATGCAATATCTTTCGAATTAAACCAGCAATGCAACCAAGCGAACCAGCAATGCAGCCAAGAAAACCAGCAATGCAGCCAACGAAACCGTTAATACAACCAAACAAACCAGTAATGAAAAGAAGCAAACCAGCAATACAACAAAACAAACCAATAATGAAAAGAAGCAAACCAGCAATACAACCAAACAAACCAGCAATGAAAAGAAACAAACCAGCAATGCAACCAAACAAACCAGCAATGAAAAGAAGCAAACCAGCAATACAACCAAACAAACTAGTAATGAAAAGAAGCAAACCGGTAATACAACCAAAAAAACCAGCAATGCAGCCAAATAAACCAGTAATATAACCAACGAAACTATTAATACAACTAAATAAACCAGTAATATAACAAAATAAAACGGCAATATAACCAAGCAAACCAGTAATGAAAAGAAGCAAACCAGCAATACAACTAAATAAACCAATAATACAAAAAAAAACCAGCAATGCAGCCAACGAAACCATCAATACAACCAAACAAACCAGTAATATAACTATGCAAACCAGTAATGCAACTAATAAAACAAGTAATATAACCAACGAAACCAGTAATACAACTAAATAAACCAGTAATATAACAAAATAAACCGACAATATAACCAAGCAAACCAGTAATGAAAAGAAGCAAACCAGCAATACAACCAAATAAACCAGTAATACAACCAAAAAAACTAGCAATGTAGCCAACAAAACCATTAATACAACCAAACAAACCAGTAATGTAACTAAGCAAACCAGTAATACAACAAAAAAAACCAGTAATGCAGCCAATAAAACCATCAATACAACCAAACAAACCAGTAATGTTACTAAATAAACCAATAATACAACCAAATAAACCAGTAATACAACCAAAAAAACCAGCAATGCAGCCAACGAAACCATCAATACAACCAAGCAAACCAGCAATACAACGAAGCAAACCAGGTAAAATAACTAACGAAATGAGTAATACAACAAAATAAACCGATAATATAACCAAGCAAACCACCAATATAATTAACAAAACCAGTAATGTAACTAAAAAAACCAGTAATACAGCCAACCAAACCAGCAATGCAAAAAATAAACCATCAATGCAAACCGACCAAACCAGTATGTAGTTAGTGGATGAATAGTTAGTGGATGAATAGTAGTGGTGGGTAAATTGACATATATATCCTCCTCAGTATATACTGAGGAAATGCATCCTCAGCACCGTTTCCACTCCCCGCACGAGGAGGGTTCGCCACCTAGAAAACAATAAGAGATGCCATAGTGGTTTTGCGATTCAGGTTAATCAAGTTAAGTAATTTTTTAAAATTAGCTAAAAAAATTTATCAATTAATTAACATTATTGCATAGACTTAGTACTTACTCGAATTCAAAATATTTAGTATTGATTGTGATTAGTCTCATTACCATTTTGTGGTCACCTTCTCGAAACCTTTTCACGTCGGGCTCACAACGGAATTTAAAAAAGGCATGCGGTTTCAATACTTTTCTTCTCCCCTTGGAAATAAAGATGGGGAACGTGGTGGCGGGTGGACGAAAGTTCTAAGAACACGCTTTCCACCTTATACATTACCAACGGCGCCCACCTATTGGAAACCTTGTTTGTTTGTTTTCCTAATTCCATTTTTTGGCAAGTCCAACTTACATGTTCCATGTCCACAGGTGAATTTATGACTTTGACTAAAAAATTGGAGAATTTTTGTGTTTGAAATCAACGCAGATTATATCTAGAAGGGTCCAAATCATTCCAGAAGATAAGAGGTTCGTTAAAGTGAAAATTTCGATGGAATCCAGATTATGTACCGCCCATGATTTACCACGAGATAAAGGAATAACAAACACCTCAGTGTTAATTTTCGATGACCATAGCCACATCATTATCCTCTATGACGTCTAATTCACCCATAGTCCACATTGCCACCAACAAGCTCCTCTCATCTAACGCCAATCTAATCTAGTTTAATACAAGACAAAAAAAATAGCTCATAATTTACACAATAATTTTCGAGTTGACTAGTAATTATCATTGAAGTACATTAAAGGTTCACTTTGCAAGCTAATCTTGCAAGTTTCACTTCATGCAGCTTAAATCGTAACATGTTAGCAACATTTCGGATCTTACGGGCATCACCATCATCAGGAAAACCCTTAAGCGTGCTTTGGTGGATAGTATTGGACGCGCTCATCGATGCACATCGTCTGGAGTAGTTCAGCAAGAAATAATTGTTAGTACAGCTGAGGCATGATTCAGTAACCAGAGTAATCGAGGACATAAATTAAAAACTAACTTCCGTAGAAGGCTAATCTAATCCCCCCGAGCACAGAATCATTGTAAATAGCACGACAGGGAATGTAATAAAAGCTGGTTACAACAAAAACTGCCACATTTAAAAAGTGTATGCTGACTGCTTAGTCTTTTCTCTGCACGGGGAAGAGGAAAAGATGCAGATCACGAAGCTAGGAGTTTGATGGAAGGCAACAAATGATATTGAAAGCTACTTTGATGGAAAGACTAACGATCACAACAACCAGAGCGATTTGAAGTGAACTAACTATTGCAATCAACCAACGAACTAGATAGGTACCAAATTATCAAAGATCTACATACAGCTTCTACAGATCTTAACAACCTAACCATTTGCAGTAAGTCAGATATTAAAAGCTCAAGTTGCAAAAAAATTTCAAACCTGGAGATCATCAGGAAGTGTCTCCGAGACAGCAAGAGTGTAACAACCAGGGACAAACTTTCCTGCACAGAACCAACACAACAACCTGAGCAAACACATCTTCAATCTAACAGGGGTAACACCTAATCTTCTTTATCCATCAGGCAGCAATCTACATTCTAAATCACGACATAGTTCATCTGCCAGAACATCGCTTCTGCATTTCATTTGTGATACAGTGATACACAAACTACCCAATCGTTGTAGCTTGGACAACTCAAAAGGGCAGCTGGTTTTCCAACAAGCATCACCCTGAGCCCTCTACCTCAAAACCAATTAAGTAAGAAACAGAAACAACCCAAAAATCATTTACGATAAAAACACAAAAACCGTAGCAAGACTTACCAATTCTTAGCCACCGAGCAGCCCAGCTTCTGCTAGGATCCATAACAGATATTATCCTACACACGAAGAAAACACAACGCGTCATACAAAACCAAAAAAAGTTCGTAAACACAAAGTACAACATTCGTATTCACAAATAAACAGAGCAAAGACCAAAAAAGTTACCCTGTGAAATTGGGAGTGGTGCATTCAACAGCGCGTTCGTGATCTAGCTCCATTTGAAAGAAGGGGCAGTTTTCGCATCCCGATTCCCTAAACTGCCACAAAAAATTGAAACAAAACCTAAATCCTCAATCTAGGTCATTCCCCCAAAACCCTAACCCTAACTCCTCCACCTCAAAGAAGTGGAAAATCTTGCCTCGCGATTCCCCAAACTTACATGAACAATCAAAATCGAAGCTATTTTCCAACCTAGGGTCATCTCTCTAAACCCTAATCGATACTTCCAGGAGAGTGAGAGAGGGGTAGAATGGGAATTTAACCTGGTCGTAGGTTTTGACGAGGCGGCACCGGAGACAGGCCCTTAGTTCCTGGCCGAAGCTGGTCGGAATTTGCGCCGGCGGTTGTTGGCTTCCCATTCTCTCTTGCGATTTAAAGTTCAATTTTTTTTTTATATACGAGGTTAGATTTTATATGCGCCTGTTATGGGCAACCTGGACCTATAACGAGATAATTAATTTATTTATGTATTAATTATAATGTTTTCGGAAACATATACAATTTTCCCAGCCTAACTGCTGATTGGCAAAAATCAATGTTTTTAAAATCATACCGCGAAACGAGTTGGAGTTTTTCCGAACCTGCATCCAAATTCTTGACTCATTTATCTTCTTGGGAGAAAAAGTTATGTCAAAATGACAGAAATTTATTGTGATATTTTTTATAATATTACCCTAAACTAAATTTTTTTATTTTTTTATTTTTACAAAGACATACAAAGATAATAAAATATTTAATCCATTTATTTTCACATATCATTGATTGAACTTTCAAAAACTTAAGTCTACTTAATTACCCAGTGATTTCACTCATTTTTATCTAGGTCCTTAAGTTTAAAAAGGATAAAACGAGTCCATTTGCTTAATGACGTGCACTGCCACGCAGATTTTTCGTTCCAAATGACTGCCATGTGGACTAAGTTACAAAGTTTAATTTAATCCTTATTTTTTACGTCCTAGGGAGATCCTCGAGGAGCTTGACATCCCCATACTCGTCGTCGTCGTCGGCTCGTAGGCTTAATCAGGGAGAGGTTCTACCTCGTAGGCTTAATTGATTTCTTCCTCTCTTTTTTCCTTCTGCGGTAAGTGTCTGTTCTAAACCCTTGCAGTAAGTACCCATTCAATGTTCGTTTAAAAAAAAAAATACCCTTTCAATGACAAACTAGCTAAAAGTAGTAAACAATTATTTTGGAAACATGTGTTCAGTAGCAATTGTAAATGTGTTTTGGGTTGCAACAGAGAAACTTTGATCAAATTTTAGTGTGCAAATGATGGAAATTTGAAAGTGTAATGTGGCAATGCAATTCATATTACTTGATGGATAAAGGGTTTTTTGGGTTAGAACGAAGCAAAAGAGGCTCATGCATAGAATCCACCCCTTAATTTTACATAGCTAAAACCCCAAAGAGCAATAGCATGTGAGACTATAAAACATGGTCTTCTTGAATGAATTCCATCATTTAGCGGAGAAGCGACGGGACTGTTGGTAGCTACGAAAACTGAAAACGAAACAAAATAAAGTTAAGTTTGAACATGGAAATTATAAAATGATAGCTTGTTTTACTCCTAACTAGTAACTTACAAGAATATTTTCCATTTCCTCAGTAGCGTTCCCTCCGGTGTAGATATTGTAAGCAAATTCTGACAGGAGACTTGGGAATAGAAAGTGCACAATGTTGCATATCTGTCTGCCCGACATTGTCGAATATGTCCCATGGTTGCACAAATCCTACACACAAAGACAATATTATTTGTAAGCAAATATCCGTATGCAACTTTGCAAGGGGGGTCTAAATAAGAAAAACTTACGTGATTCTTGTGGCCTTTTACAAATAAATCTCTTATGAAAAAGAGCATATTTGAGTGGTCTGGATCTGGAGCTTGCTCTTGCCCTTCCTTCCAATGCCCATACTTGCTTAAATTGGACTTGATGCAGGAGAGGAATCCTACATCTGGCATGGACAGCCATATAGCAACCCAATCTTGCATACCATGGAGCGGAATTTCAGCACGCCTCATTGCATCTCGAATGTATGCTTCGTCGCCATAAGGGTCGCGTTTGCAAATGTTTCTCAAACAACCAATTACCCCTTCCACCTTTCGTGTGGACCAGAAGCAGGGGTGGTTCAGAATGAACCCTAAGTTTGCCCTCCAATCAGCCACATTAAGAAGACCTACCAGGTGTTGAACATCCGATGGAAGCACTCCTCCTTCTCCCAAGGCCATCTGCTGGATCACGTTAGAAAATTTTTCCAGCTCCGTATGAATATATTCTTCTTCATTATCCCCCTTGACACCGTCCGGTTTGTCCACCTGCATATCCCCAACCTCATTCACATATATGTTGTCCCTATTAAGTGCCGAATGCGTTACCCCCTTCTCCAAATGATCTCTAGCATAAACTAGGAGAGATCTGCCAAGAAATTACAATTGATATCAGAAACATGGGACAAGAGATCAAATAACTTAATTTGCAGAAACGTGCATTACCTGATAAGAACTCGTCCTTCTACATTCAAACGAAGGACAGAAAAGTCAGATATGGGAAAATCCTGCCGACTTGAGGCAGATGGCAAATACTCGCTGATGCTTTTAAATTGCTGGAAAATAGCTTAAGTTAGAATCGACAATTCAAAACCAAACTATGATTACTCAAAACCAAACTATGTCTACTTACCAAGTGTGGTACAAAGAGTCTTTCGTAGGAAACGATCTCGGCCCACAATTTCGCTTTCACAATTTCGCTTTCACGGTCGGCTCCAAATCCGGGCGTGAGATCTCAGCCTGTAGTATGTTATACCATTCAGGATACTTATCGCCCTCTCCTCTCACATCGACCAGAGAGCTGTCAACTAGAGGACCTTGGTGGCCGAGAGAGATAAACGGGTTCAGCGGGTTGGGTGGTTGTTCACCTCGCTCTTCATATCCTGTACAAATAATAACAAGCAAATTTGTCAATGGAAATCACTAAACGCATAACTACAATTGCGCGTAACCATCATCCGCACCTCTTCGCAACTCGTCAAAGTGCCTTCTCCGTTGGTCAGGACTCATCTGGTGCACCTGCTCCAGTTCCATGTTGTTCCCTTTCTCGGTGAAACCTTCTTCCATCCTCGAATTCGCTACGAGGAGAATGCCATTTACAAGCTCGCCAAAACGATCATATTGACTAAAAAAACGAAAGGGGAAAAACACAAAGTGCGACCAAGCATTGTACATATCCACCAGATTTCTCGAAGCAAAAAAAAAAAAAATCACTATGTGAGCATTATAAGTAAGTCTCGCGCCATCCTCAAACCCTAATTTACTATATTTGTTCTCCCTAAGTCAAAGAAGCAGTCGGAGTAGCAACGTTACCTAAAAGTGAGAGAGACCGAGAGAACCGCCGGAGACAAGGAGGAGTGAGGGCGAACCGAGGGCTTGTTGGGTTTCTCTCTTTTTCGTTGGGGGGAGAGTAATTTTTTTTAAGGAGAGAGTAATTTTTTTTAATGAGATTTTCTCTCCATAATTCTTGCAATTATTACTTTTTTTGAATTGTTTGATTTTTTTTCTTCTATTAATTAACCTCCTACCTAATATAAAATCCCCATAGAATCCAATTTGTATGGTACAAATTCTATTGAGAAGCAACTCATTATTTCCTTGCGGTTATTTGGGAAAAGATACCATTTAAGATCATATTTAGGAATAATTCAGAGTCTAACAAAATTATAACCTATTTAGAGACCGTACAAGGTCTTGCAATTTGCCGGAAGATTAACATGCCATTTACATTTTCTAAAGGCTGACAAACTTTTGGACAAATGATATGTTTATTGTTTAATAGTAGTTACTAAGAATTTCTTTGAGAAAGTGCAAAGTGAATTAGTTGAATAAAAGTAGTAGAATTTCCGAACAAACAAAATTAAATTAATTTGATAAACAATCGTAAACTTATGGCCAGTGAAGAACTGAAATCCGTACATTCTCTTGGCCCAGATAAGTCATGACTCGAGTTCCCCGAATAATATTTTCCATGGAGTAATAAGGAGAAAGAGTACAAGGGCTCTTTTATAATTATTTTTTTATAACTTGAATATTGATCATCATTGCAAAAAGTAATTACAAGGTAATTACATCATTAATATCTAAAGTACATCATTCTTGATACTAGATAAACACGAATCATAATATTAACGTTAATTTGAGTTATCTAATTACATATTCTCACCCTATATTAGTGTTAATCCACATGGTTGGGAAGAGGGTATAATTGGTATGCTACTAATTAATTACAATCCTTAAAAATAGGTACCATTAAATAGAAAATCACGTAATCCCTTAATTCATGCCACTAAATTAATAACTAATATTCAAAAATAACCCTAAATTGGCACCAAAAACAGCCAAGATAATCATAATCACGGAGGCTTGAAATATTTTGATTTCTCCTTACCCCTGGCATTACGATTCACACAAATTTAAAGAATTCATACTGTAGATATTATAATTTGTATTCAATTTATTTAAATACAAATATGAATTGGAATCAAAATATTTTATTTGTCATAGTTGTCTATCATTATATCTCACATCCTCTTGTTATAATAAACCTATTCAAAATCAATTAAAATTTTCAATGACCAAATTGAATTTAAAATCATGATTCTAGCCTAGAGAAGAGAGGGTTGGTGAAGGAAATCAACGGCATTAAATATTAGCATTTACTATGGACGTGGGTCCGAACAAATTGATTCCTTAAGAAATATGACATGTGATCTTTTGGAGGATCATTTAATATTCTCGGTCGTGGTATCGAATTAGATTAAACTTTTAAAATTATAAAATCCTCAACGTTATTTACTTTCGAAAATCTTTGCTCTATAAGGGGGACAGAGAAAAATAAGTTTCGGTGGAATTGGTTGTGACGAATCTTAAATTTTTTTTTTTGTGTTCAGTATTTTGTCTAAGTAATAAACTCGAGAAAGACAGTCTAGGAGTAATTGCAAAGAAGTGCAATTATTTAGAAGTTCGAATAAAGGAAATTGATCACATTTATGTGTCAAAAAATTCAGTATTTGTTTATAGTTTATTAAATAATCTAAATTAAATTACAACCTTTTATTAATGATTAGTTTTTTTAACAAATATTTAATAATTATTCATTCATATCACTCGAATCCAAAACTTTGCCAAACTAATTGATTGTATGATCTAAGAGCGTATTCCGTATGGGTTAAATTTATTTAGACGCAATTAGGGTGCACAAGATATGCTAATTTCACAATTGATACTATATTTAGCGTGTTATGTTATGTTTTATTGCTAGTGTGCTCGTTATTGTTTTTTTAGGGGAATAGACTTCATTAATCGAACGAAAGATACATCCAATGTAGCATACAACCGAACAAATTCACATCAAAAGCAACACCAAAGCAACAGCACTACCCGAAAAACTACCCGCAACAAGTGAGATAACCTTCGCATAAGAGCGAAGTTGCAGCCGCCGGCCTCGTTAAAAACTTTTCCGGAAAACCTGCCCCTACAAGATAAACCCGAAAAAGGAAAAGAGTGCACTGCAAAAATTTGCTCTAGCGATAACACTGCAGATATGAGTGTCACAAGTTGAACCATTACAATCAAAACCCCAGAGACAGAACAAAACCACACCATCCCTTAGATGACCACCCTAAACCCAACAAAAACCAAACGAAGTCTCCGAAGAAAAGGCCGTCACCGAATCACCATCCGACCAAACACAAACAGGTTCAAGTTTCCAGTTGTCGCTCCTCTTCAAGTTTCCAGAGTGCTCGTTATTTGTAAGTCGAGGATAGAAAGTTAATTCGGTAGTGTTAGAAGTGTGAAACAAAGAACCTTCCTTAACCACCATTTCTTAATATTCCATACTATAAGTTAATCGTGGGTATATTCTTGGTAAACTAAAAACAATAAAATAGTTACGTTACAAATTGTTAGCGTAGTGGAAATCTAAAAAAATCTGTTGGATTATATATGCATAATTAACATAAATTACGCAAATAATCACATGCACAATTAAACTTATCTACTTTGGGTCCTAAGTTTTCAACATTTGGATTTTGGGAACCCTTACTATTTCCTTTCCACCTTTTATTCTTTTTCTCGGAGCTATTTGAACTAATAAAATTTGCTTCGGGATAAGATTTTATAGGAAGAAGACGATCTTCTTCCAACTCAAGGTACCTGGCAACATCCTTAAATGTGACTAGGTGATTGGTAATGAGTAAGGTTTAGCTTCATCTATTCCCAGCTTGGAGGCAAGGAACGGATAACAACTTGAATCTGTTGCTCATTGCTAAGTACGTGACCAACCTAAGCCATGTCACTAATCATAATGGACATCATCCTCAAATATTTCCACATAAGAATATCAGGATGCTTTTTAAAGGCATTAAACCTTATTGTCAAAGCCAAAGCTTTGACACAAAAGCTTCCTGAATATTAATTTGAGGGCATCCCAAAGTTCTTTCGTGTTTTCATAAACACGAAATTGCCTTGTAAGTTCATCCATCATAAAACTCAGCAATATCAAATGTACAACAGAGTTCTTTTTTATCCAAACAGCATAGGCATAACAATCATGCTTATGTCGTACAGTGTTGTCTACATCAGGCTCTAACAAAATCATATGTACTAGCTCGAGAACCTCTTATTCTTCGAACATGTACTAGATTTTCATGCTCTAGAATAAACTGGCATTTGTATAGGGAATTTAAAATACAAGAACACATCAGAAATTTGATTTACGTAACATGAACCAGTTTACTATAATCTCATAACTTTAATGACACATAGTCTTTGATTAGTCTCGAAATCAAAGTAAGTCGCTAGTGTGCTTCCCATTACCATTCAAGATTTAATCTCCAACTAAGGTCACTAAAAGTTCATATATAGTAAACTCAAGTGTCACATGAATAAAATAAACACAATCTATTCATTCATGTAGTGCAATTATACGTAAATACGCATACAAAAACACAAGTATAAGTATAAAACTTATTACATAAGTAACAAGTACACAATTTGTTATAAATTTTCACACATATCTGAGGTTGTACAAACAAACTCAGAAAAAGTATACAACTTATTGTGCAAAAATGTTCCCCTAAAACAGAGTATGTACAAGGGGAATACACTAGACAATGCAAACTTAATCACACATCAAAACCTATAAGGGTATCCTAGAGTTCAAGTGTGAGAATCTAAATCCACACTTGGATCATTTCTATTAGACTTCAACAGGATGACATATTAACATACAATGGTTGGACTTCCAAGGTTCACCACAGTGAATAGACTTGAGTCCAAAATCCATATGAACAAGACCAAAAGAAATACATAAGTGTATTCTTTAGCCGAGTAACGGGTTATCTCTAAACCATTTCTCAATTTCAACATAGTAGGAGGACGCATCTCCCTTAAGAGGCCTTTGTGCCCTAAATGCTTCAAAAGCATGACAAGAGCAACCTTATGGTTGTACACTAAGGGATTCCAAAGACTACTCATGCCTTATTGGATTTTAAGGGTAGTCAACAAGTTACGAAATTTTGTTGGCCAATCCTCCCCAAAAAATGTAAACCAACCAAATGGTCTCTTGCATATCTTTATGCACTCCGTTAATGTTTTCAGTTATCATGTACATGTCATCCTAGAGTATCCATGGCAGTAAATGCCTCATCAACATACGTTGTCACAAAGACTTAGTATTGATATTCAAAAAACTCCAGGTGGACATCGTTATCTAGCAACTAATGTCAAATAATTTTTGGGTCAAATCACATATTTCCCAAAAATTAAATTGAAAATTAAATTTTCAATCTTCCGATGATCCATCATGTGATTTATGCATGTCTAGTAATTTTCGGAACATTTTTCCAAAAATTTATTAAGATCTTTAAAACAATCACATATTTTAAAAAATCTTCAAAATTTTGAAAATTAACCGAATAAAACTAATTTATTCAATTAAAAACAAAATTTATACAAAATTAAGATTTAAAACGAATTTAAATCAAAATTTGGAATTTAATTGAATTAAAACAAGTCCTTAAGGACCAAATTGAAAATCAATTAAAATAAATTAGTACCAAATTAGGATTTAAAACAAATTAAAATTAAAATTTAGAATTTAATTGAATTAAAACAAGTCCAAAAGAACCAAATTAAAATTCAATTAAGTCAATTCAGTACCAAATTAGGATTTAAAATAAATTCAAATCAAAATTTGGGACTTTAATTAAATTAAAACATCCTCAAAGGGATCAGCTTGAAATTTAATTTAACCAAACAATACCGAATTAGGACTAAAAACCAATTTTATTCGAAATTCGGGACTTGAATTAAAAACTGTCTGGAAGGACTAATTTAATATCAATTTTAAAACTATAGTGACCACATAGTAAAAAACCACGCGGATATTTAAAGTTTTTTTAGAAACTCGCGAAATTCCCAAAATGCCCTCGACAAAACCCTTTCTCATTCATCTTCCTTTTCTCTCTCTCTCTCTCTCCCCCCGAACCCTAAAACCCGACCTAGCCCCCTCCGACCACCGGGAGCAAACGACGTCGATTCGTTCGACACGACCGGTCAGAATCAACGCGTCTCGACTTCCCAACCATGGTGGTACCACTTACGGCAGCTGTCGTGCCCCGGTGAGGCCTCGTTGTGGTCTTCTCCGTTCGAAGGTAAACGAAGCTTTGGAGGCTTCGTCCTTTCGATTCCGGCCACGGCAACGACCAAACTTGGTATCAACGTGCTCGGAATTAGTCGGAGAGTCGAAGGGTGTAAGCTATCGACGTTGAAAACGTCGGATTTGGTCGGATTTTGGGTGAGATTGAATCGGACGAGAAAAGGGGAAAACGGAGTTGGGTTTCAATTCAGGATGCAAATTATATTTTAGTCCCTAAATTTCCGCGTGAAATCAAGTGGGTCATGGTAATGAAAAAATGTTCGAATAGGTGCTTAATTGAAAAACAATGTTTACAAAAAAGCGCAAAAAACATTCTGATCTTAAATTTAAACATGATCAAGTCGATTATTATCACAAATAATCGAATTCAATCAACAAACAACATCAAGAACATGAACTAACCATGCTCTGATACCAATTGTTGGATTATATACGCATAATTAATATAAATTACGCAAATAATTACATGCACAATCAATCACTAATTAAGGTAATTAAAATGTAATTACCTCATGAAACGTGATCGTGCAAGGTCCAGGAACTGTAACTTTGTATTTTGTGGAGCTATAAAAAATACTTTTGACCTACCTTTGGAATTATGTTGAACTAGAATTTTGGCCTAACAAAACCTATAACAAATAGTAGTAAACTAAAAATAATAGAGGAAACGTCCATAATTGGTTGAATAGGAAATATTTACATCTCCGAAGATGATATTATAGTGAAAATATATGATACATAAAATATATACGAATACTACGTCTTGAATCTAAATCTTTGTCTATATATTATCATGCCCAATTAAATCAGGACTAAAGAACTCATAGTTATACTCTGGGTAAGAATTATGGTTTGTCAATTAAATAAGAATAAGAATTAGGTAAAAAATCTAATAGATTAAGAAAAATATAGACGTCTCTCCAAATTTTTGTTTAAATGAACTTTACAATAAGAATTTTGGTTTTATTATTTTAGAATTATTAGACAAAATCCAAACACAACTCTTACAAATTTTAAAAAAAATTCGTCAATAGAATTAGGTTCTAAATCTCATAGATTAGGAAAAATACATTTAACTTACTATATTGAACCTTGTTTTATTCATGTATATGTATTAATAAAATAAGTTTAAATCCAATATTCCCGAATGAAAGCCTCATAATTCCCAAAGTTCTAAAACCGTTCAATTCAGTAGCGAAAACCTGAAAAAAAAATGAGCACCTCCGCCAAATCGCGGAACTTCCGGCGCCGCGGCGACGGCGGCGGAGATGACGCCAACGAGGCCGACGCCGGTTCCCTCCTTCCGTCGCCTTCAACCACCGGCCGGAAGCCCGCCTCCGCCACCACCTCAACCTCAACCAAACTCTCCTCCTCTTCCAAGCCTAAGAAGCTCCTGAGCTTCGCGGACGACGAAGAAGAGGAGGACGCCGCCCCGCCGAAGCCCCGCGGCTCCGCAAAGCCAAAGCCACCTTCTTCTTCTTCTTCTTCTTCACGCGCGCCGAAGCCCCCTGCCTCTTCTCATAAATTAACCTCCTCCTCCTCCAAGGGTAGGGCGCCTCCAACCCTAGGTTTCACTACTTCCAATGTCCAGTCCCCGGCCGGAACCTACACGAAGGAGACGCTCCTGGAGCTGCACAAGAACATGCTTAAGGTCGCCAAACCCTCGTCCGGTGCCGGTGGGGGTGGGAGTGGGAGTGGGAATGGTTCTGAGCCGAGGATTGTTCTGAAAGGTTTGCTTAAGCCGGCTGAAATCGAAGAGGCGGAGAAGGAAGTGGAGGAGGAGTCGAGAGTGATTCCGGATGAGGAGACGATCAGGAAGATTAGGGCGAAGAGGGAGCGATTGAGGAAGTCGAGGGGCTTGGCTCACGCTCCAGATTATATATCTTTGGAGGGAGGGAGTGGGTTAGGCGGGGTGAGCAGGGGAGGGATGAGTGACGACGATGGTGATGATGACGAGGATGAAGAGGATGGTGGTGGTGCTGGGTTTGGGATAGGAAAGAAGGAGAAGGGTGTGGCGGGGGTGTTTGATGTGGTTGTTGATGATGGTGCAGCAAAGGGCGGTTTGGGGAGTGCGACTGATAAGTATGCAGCTGGTCGTGAGGAGATGAAAGGCGGTGATGAAGACGAGGATGAAGAGGATAGGCTATGGGAGGAGGAGCAGTTTAGGAAAGGGTTAGGGAAGAGAATGGACGAGGCATCGAATCGGGTTCATGGTGGAAACGTTGGTCTGTCTGGTGGTGATATGGTTCATAATCACCAGCGCCAGCAGCAGCCGCAGCCACAGCAGAGGCCTGTGGCATATGGCCCTGGTCCTAACATTGGCGGTGCTTATGGTAGTTATACTGCCACTGAACCATTGTCTATATCTCAACAGGGGGAGATCGCGATGAAGGCTCTGCAGGACAGCATCCCAAGGCTTAGGGTAAATTATCTCTTGTGTTTGGGATTCTTAACTTGGGAATATGTCATGAGCACCATCCTGTAGACTACTTAAGGAAGTAGAACTCATTGGTTGCCTAATGGTTATTTGTTTACTTGTCAGGAATCTCATGGTAGGACCATGACATCACTGAACAGAACAGACGATAATTTATCTTCCTCGTTGATGAAAAATACAGCTCTGGATAAGTCCGCGTCTGCTGCGGGTGAGAAGTATATCTTTATGCAAAAGATTCGTCAGTTTGTTTCTGTTCTGTGTGAATTTTTGCAGGTATGGATTCATCCAATTCAATGCACTGCATTTTCATGTCTATTAATTTTCATGACTGAATGTTAGCATGCTATCGACATTTATCAATATTCCCTACCTGTCATTGGATATTAGAATCTAAACTGCAAATCTGGCATACCTTTTTTTGAGGGAAAAGCTGCTTGGCAGGTCAATGTTTTTTTAGTTCAGTTAGAAAACAGGCAAGAGAGGACATGGTGAAGTGGCTTCTGTGTTATTTTGCAGTTCCATAACCAGTGTTCTTTGCTTCTTACTCTTCAAGAAAACACTGTTCTTTGCTTCTCCTCAATGCATGTTGAGCTTTAGAGATGTTGCAAGTCAATGATTAAGTCAGAAATGTCTATCCTTTTTCCACTCAGAAAAACTATATGTTAGTCAATGAGTGAATTTTAGCTTCTTGCTCGAGTCTTAACTGCCAGATGCCGAAGTCGGAAACTTACACGACTATATTGCTTGTTAAGATAATTTTTTTTTTCTGGAATGCTGCTTGTTAGATAACTGAATTTTGTGTACTAGTAGGTCTCTCAAGAGAGATTGAGATTGCCATTGGGTGCACCACCTCTTGTGCTTTTGTGAAATTTTCACAAGCCTTAGAATAGCCTTGCTTGTAACTATGAGCAGATATAAAGCCGCTCACTTTATTTTTGAAACATTTTAATTGTTTATGTGATTCCTCCTTTCAGCATAAAGCTCCTTTCATTGAGGAACTCGAGGAGCAGATGCGGGAACTTCATGAGCAGCGGGCATCAGCTGTCTTACTAAGAAGAAGTGCGGATGATGACGATGAGATGTTAGAGGTCGAAGCAGCTGTGAAGGCAGCGAACTTGGTCTTCCGTGAACATGGAAATGGAGCAGCTATGATTGACGCTGCTGCTAGTGCAGCACAGGCTGCAATAGCTGCTATAAAAAAGCAATCGAACTTACCTACTGAATTGGATGAATTTGGTAGGGATGTTAATCAACAGAAACGTATGGATATGAAGCGCAGGGCTGAGGCCCGACATCGAAGGAGAACCAGGAAAAAGTTTTCTTCCATGGATGTTGATAGTTTGGATATGAAAGTGGAAGGAGAATCTAGCACTGATGAGAGTGACAGCGAAACTACAGCATATAAGTCTAATTATGAGTTATTGCTCCAGACCGCTGATGAGATCTTTAGTGATGCTTCCGAAGAATACTCCAAACTTACGATGGTTAAAGAAATGTTTGAAAGATGGAAAAAGGAATTTTCAGCAAGCTATAGAGATGCCTATGTCTCATTAAGTGCACCTGCCATTTTTTCGCCATATGTGAGATTAGAGCTTTTAAAATGGGATCCGCTCCACAAAAATACAGATTTCTTCTCCATGAAATGGTATCGGTTGTTTTACTTTCTATTATTTATTTTCCAATAGTCGTGCTGGGACATTCGTTATTATAACTTCAACATGCCATTTATGCTATGTTGTTTCCGTGCTTCAGGCATTCTTTGTTGTTCGATTATGGGATGCTGGAAGATAGCACTACTCTAGATTCAGAGACTGGTGATGCTGACATTGACCTTGTACCTGAATTAGTAGAGAAGGTAGCAATACCTATATTACATCATGAAATCACTCATTGTTGGGACATCTATAGTACAAGACAGACGGAGAATGCTGTTTCTGCCACAAGCTCGGTTATCAATTATATCAAAACTTCTAGTGAGGCTCTTAAAGAATTATTGGTGGCAATTCGCTCTCGTTTAGCTGATGCTGTGTCTGCCCTTTCGGTAAAATGTTACTTTCTAAACTTGCTCTTTTTTTTTATATCACAAGTTACTAGTGCACTGTGACTTGTACTAATGATGCCCCTATGGAATAGGTACCAACATGGAGCCCCCTAATTATGAAGGCTGTGCCAAGTGCTGGTGCAGTTGCTGCATATAGGTTTGGGACGTCCATCCGTCTGTTGAGAAGTATTGGGTTGTGGAAGGATATCATTGCAGTATCGGTTCTTGAGAAGCTTGCCCTGGATGATGTTTTGTGTGGGAAGGTTCTACCTCATTTACTAAGTATATCTTCAAACATCCATGATGCTGTTACCAGGACAGAAAGGGTCGTTGCTTCTCTATCTGGGGCATGGGCAGGTCCGAATGTCACAGGCGGTCACAGGTAATATACTCCTATTTCAACCACTTTTATGTTGGTATTGGTTACTTTGGGGTGAATTTCCTATTTGTAGTTTCAACTTGGATATTGGAATTGGTTGTTTGATTTACATGTATGCTAGCTGGAAGAAGTCACAATGTAGGAATTAAATCTACTATGCTATTCGAATTTGTAAAGTTTCCAATAAACATTTAACTAAATACATTTGACTGGAAAACAGTGCAACTGATATCAATTTGGGAGATATTCATTAGCAGTTTTTGAGTTTCATGATAAATCAGATGGAGCTCCAACTATTTGTTTCTTGCTGTTTAGGGAAAAAAATTTATTTTAATCATTGTTCTTTAATCTCTTCAGTCCGGTGGATGTCTGTGTTCAAACTAATATTTGTTTTACTTTCAAATGCACAGGCAAAAGTTGCAGCCCCTGGTTGATTTCGTGTTGTCACTGGGTAGGACGCTGGAGAAGAAGCACCTATCAGTTGCATCCGAAGCAGAGACCAGTGGGCTCGCCCGTCGGCTGAAAAAGATGTTAGTTATGCTCGACGACTACGACAACGCCAGGCAAATAGCAAGAACTTTCCGTCTTAAAGAAGCTCTATAAATTGCCAGGCAGAGACCAACCAGTGGGCTTGCCCGGAGTAGCCAAATCACCCGAAAAACACGCAGCATGTAAGAAGAACTATCACACTACACTGCTGTGCTGCAAACTTCTCATTTGTATTGATGGATAGCATGAGTTGAACAATTTCATACGTTCTCAAGGATGTAAGTTGCCAGATATTAGGGCATCGAATGCGAGCGATAATTTAGTCTGTTGTTGTGGACATGTCTTGAGTAACAAAGTTTTGCATGTTATAGTTATGCTTCAAGTTGAAACCTCTTCATTTCCACCGTGCCCGAACTTCCCATTTTGGTAAACTCTGATATCCAGAGGCTGACTCGGAATTTATTTTAGGAATGATTTTACAAATATTTTTTTTACATTTCCGAATCTTGAACCTAATAATAAATTCAGCCACTTTCTAACAAGTTTTGGCATTGACAAGAAAACGGAGTGTTCTGTATTAAAATGGAACTAGGGATGGCAATGGGTAGGGTATTTGATAGTATCCAATCCATACCCTAGTTTTTTTAGTTGGATCCATACCCTACTCACGACCCTATGGATATCTTTTAGAAAGACCCGGACCCAGACCCTAGGGTCTAATCAAAGATCCATGCCTATCCATAGACCCGCTACTTTATATTATATTTTTTTAAAATTTTAATATGATCCATATAAAAAGTAAGAAAAAAATAAAGTTTATATAATAAAAAAATAGTATCAAACTAAATTTAAATAAAATAGAAGCATTTCAACCAACTAAATAAATATGGTTCACAAGTTATTAATAAACTTTTAAGTATTAAATATAAAGTTCGAAAACAAAATAATTTCTTGCTGATTTTCAATGTGACTTTTGATTAAGTCTTTATATATACCTGAAACTTCACTGTCGACATCATTAATAAGTGAAGCATATTCTACACTATTTGCACATTCTACTGAATCTGTGGAGTAAAATAAGATATTAAAGTTAAGCACATTATTTTAAATCACAAACTTGATAAAATATATCATTATTGAATAACCTTTTTTCATGGTCTCACGGAACTAATTTAGCAAACAAATTAAAGCTTCCAAAATCAAATCTCTGGATGCAAACGATTACGATGAGCGCTTACCACCCTACCTCCTGTGCTAAAAGCAGACTCTGAGGCAACACTGGACACAGGAATACATAGCACATCTCGAGCAATGATTTGTAATGTGGGGTACTTGAGCCCATTATTTTGCCACCAACTTAATATGTCAAAGTTCTCTGCTCTAGGTAAAACAATCTCTTCCAAGTAATGATCTAATTCAGATTTGCTCACTGAACTCTTGAGTTTCTTCTTGCTCCTCACGAAATAGTCATATTCATGTTTGTCTAATTAGGTGTTAGAATTTTTTTAGTTAACTTATATATGTATTATAAATATTTTCATAATAAACTAACTAGGGTCTAAGTAGGATCTAACTAATGGATATATGGGTAGGGTCTAACAAATGGGTCTATGGGTAGGGTCAGGGTCTGGGTTTACATCGCTCCAATCCAGACCCAGACCCTATTAAAATCCACATACATAAACCCATACCCTATCCATGACCCATGGATCTTAAGACCCACTGGATAGGGTAAGGGTCTGATCCACAGGGTCTGGATCTTTTTGTCATCCCTAAATGGAACGTGAAGTATCTGCGCATGGCGATGGATTAAAAGCAAACCACAATTTTAAAAATTGCGGTCCGACCAGTAAGATTTTTTTTATTTAGTGTTACTGTTTATAAAAAAAATTCTAAATTGGTACCCCATAACCAAAATTATGAAACAAGTGTCCACGTTGGAGTGTTTTGATAAAATCCCGTGTACCGAACCAGTACACGAGATTTCACCCCGTGTCAATACACGGGATATTATACCGTTTGCAAAATATGGGCTAAAATCCCGTGTATTGGTAAAATCTCGCGTTTTGGACCAATACACAGGAAAAAATTTTGTGTTTTGGTTTTTTTATGTATAGATCTCAAAAAGTTATATGGATTAAAAACAAAATTCTCGAATCGGACATCCGAACACCAAGATATTGCTCTTCAAAGTTTTTTTTTTACATAATCTCTCAATTTGAATTTTTTGAATTTTTTTAATTTGAAAAAAATACAAAAAAAAATAAAAAGGCACAAAAAAAATCGTCTTAAGTTTTATAAAAGAATTTTGAATATTTTAAATTTTTTGAAAAATAAAAAATCAAGTGACGGATTCATAAAAAGTAAAAAAATTAAATTTCTGTAATAAAAATTAACAAAAGATGAGTTTTTCGTGGTTTTTTTTTATTTTTTTTTCAAATTTAAAAAATTTAAAAAATTCAAATTGAGAGATTATGTAAAAAACTTTGAATAACAGCTCGGATGTCCGATTCGAGACATTTTTTTTTGAATCCACATAACTTTTTGAGATCTATACATAAAAAACCAAAACACGAGATTTTTTTCCCGTTTATGCACATCTTCTTGAGTCATCCGAATCTAATGATATCCGGATCTTAAATCCACCTTCGAAAACTAACTTGCTCCCCCTAGCTCATCCAATAACTCTTCAACAATTGGTATTGGATACTTGTGCTTGACAGTGATCTCATTGAGGGCACGATAGTCTCCACAAAGTCTCCACGATCCATCTTTCTTCTTCACAAGCACCACCGGAGAGGCAAAACTGCTGGCACTCGGTTGAATCACCT
Organism: Hypericum perforatum; assembly: GCA_012979155.1. Taxonomy (NCBI): domain Eukaryota; kingdom Viridiplantae; phylum Streptophyta; class Magnoliopsida; order Malpighiales; family Hypericaceae; genus Hypericum; species Hypericum perforatum. The sequence continues at coordinate 19,149 of SOPF01027724.1, read as the reverse complement.
CCGCGTGAGTCATCTCTTGTACTAGCTTCTCCATCACGTCCTTTTGAACCAAAAAGTATTTGTATGGGTGTAGACTCACGGGTTAACTCCCGGGTTTCAAGGAAATTCTATGCATTAAACATCTTTCCAGAGGTAGTCCCATCGATACCTGAAACACATCAGCAAACCTTGTTAGTAAAAAACTTAGGCTATCTCACCTAGAGTCCGACAGCTCTCCACGCCCACCATCTAACTTGTACAACTTAGCAAGCTCTCCCTCTTGCTGGAAGCTTAACAGTGCGAAGTTACACTCCACTACCTCCATTTTTTCCTCATCGACTACCAGCAACTTATACATTTGCATCGCCGAGCAATGCTTCAATTGGCCATTCGTTGTACCACGCAACACGACCCTCGACTTACCCAGCCAAAACTCCATCCTCAACAACTAGAAATTCCACTTAATATCTCCCAACGTTGCGAGCCACTACACTCCTAGTACCATATCATAACAGCCCAGTGACAACAAAAATACATCCGCCTTGAACTCTCTATCCTGCATCTTCCATTTGAAATCGCAATACAGCCAAGAACAACCCACTTCCCCGCCATCAGCTACTCGTACCTTCAAGGTGTTACATTGTTCTAGCACATAACCAAGTGTATTCACCACCGATGAGCTCACAAAATTGTGAGTACTCCCGGAATCGATAAGTATCATGAGCTCTTTTTTCCCACTGTTACTCGTTACCTTCATCATTCGATAAGACTGAGGAGTCGTACCCAACATAGCATGGGAAGAGATAACCAAGTTCTCCTGTGGTTCTTCCTTCTCACACAAATAAATTTCTTCCATTGTTGCCTCTTCCTCATCCCCTTCAAGATCAACATCCATGACAAAATATAACTTCCCTTTGCGTGAACACCTGTGGTCTGACGTATATTTCTCTGGGCACCAGTAGCAAAGCCCTTTCACGCGTTTCTCATTAAAGTCACCCCTATTTCTGAAGTGTTCGTTAGTTCTGGGTTTGTTCGGATAGGTCGAATTTGAGGTAATTGGGAATGTTGGTTTTTGTGTTGGTTGTGGATGAGGGTTAGGAAGGTTCGGTCTGAATGGAGGTCTGTAGGTTCGTTGGGCTGGGCTAAAGGTGGTGTAAGGGCTGTTAGTGGGCCTCGAGTTGGGTAGAAGTGGTGGTTTTATGTGTTCTCTGATTTTTTCTGGAGGTATTCATAGTTTTTCTCTTGTAAACGGGCCAGGCTAAATGCTTGGGAAAGGTTTGTGGGGTGGAACAACTTCACAGTTAAGGCTATCTCGGGCTTCAAGCCCTTCAAAAACAATGCTAGAGCATGTGACAGATCCAAACTTACTCTACTTAAAAGAGTTTGAAAATTACTTTGATAGGCCAACACTGTCCCTTCTTGTGCACACTCAAACAGTTCTTCTATAGGATGTTCATGCATCACATCCGTAAACCTCTTCTCCACCTCTTCCTTAAATTCCTCCCACTTCAACTCTCCTTTCTCCGACCTCGACTTAAGGAAGCCGTGGTACCATTCTAGAGCATCACCTTCTAAATGCATAATCACCATACGCATAACAAGACTCGCCTCTACTGTCTCTATCGCAAAGTAGTGTTCACATTTAACAAGCCAACTACGCACATCCTCACCATCAAACCTTGGAAACTCAAGTCTAAGATACCTGGAGAGTGAAGTTAGTTCTCCAAACATGACAGGCCGACTACTATCTTCTACTTAGACCGGACTGGGTCTGGCCTGTGACGCCTCCCCTGTCTCCACCGTCGGTGAAGTACCCATTTCGCCTTGAGCTTGTCCACTCATCTGGTGTGCTAAATTCTGGTTCTGGAAACTAAGAGCTGCTACAGAGTTCTCTAACTCCTCCTGCCTTCCCGTCAACAAAGCCAAAGCCTTAGCCAAGGCCTCGCTCTGTTCCTTCCGAGCATCTGCCGACTCTTGCCTCACCAACGCGAGTTCTCCCAGCAACTTCTCAGCCACCTCCTCGTTATGCATCGTTCCCCCTGCCACGATGGCTCTGATACCAAGTAATGTGGTTCAAAGAGTAAGTCCTCAGTTCCCAGGGAAGTCACGGTGTGAATGACCTCCGAGAGTATACATGAGGCGAGATAAGAAAGAGAGATAAAGAGAATAGAGAAAAGAGAGACTAGGAGGCACAACCGTTTTTAGTAATATTCTTGACGCCAATCCCTAGGTTGCCCTTTTGTTATATATACTACTACATGGCTTAGGTCATACCTACCCTATCCAGGTTACAACCGACTCTGGCAACAACTAAACGTTAATGGCCTCAGGCCCATGCGAAAATAAAATAATGGCCTCAGGCCCTTGCGAAAATAAAACAATGGCTCAGCTTCTTCAGTTGGTTACCATTCGAGACTCATTGTCGTAAAGAGCTTCCTCTCCTATGTCAGCTCCCTCTCCCCCATTTGGCTTGCAACAGTTTTTTGAAAACGGTATAAAATCTCGTGTATTGGTATACACGGGATAAAATTCCGTGTAATGGTTCGGTACACAAGATTTTATCAAAATAGTCCAACGTGAATACTTGTTTCATAATTTTGGTTATGGGATACCAAATTGATAATTTTGCATGAATATAACACCATTTAAAAAAAAATCCCCCGACCACTAGACATAATAAAATTTGGCACATTTTTTTTTTGGTTGAAAGTGGACACCAGTTCTTGTTTGACCACTTGGTCAATTTGCTCCGCGGTTCGACTGGGATAAAAAATTGGCTGACCAAATACTTTAAAAAAATCTAAACAGGGAAAAAGAACAAAACCTTAATTGGTAGGTTTCCTAATCTACAATATTTCTAACCGACAAAAGTAAAAAACTATGTTCAACCTAATTTACACTTAATCACTTCCTGATTTTTAAATTAATTTTTTTGAATAAATTGTACATTAAAGTTGATAAATATTCAAATTTATTTGTTACTTTATCATGAAAATTAAATTTATTTTACTTTATTTAATAATTATCAATTTATTAAAAATCCAATCCCAGCTATAGCTCAACCGAGTGAAATTGGTGAACTAAGATTTAATCTTCGCTGAGACTCTTTCGAGTCCAAAATAGCCAAGATAGCCAACTCTCTGTGGCAATACTTGCCAATTGCCATGCTACTACAACCAAGGGGCCATCCAACAGAGTAACAACTCAGAATTGAAAGGAGCAAAACATCGAAACGGGATCGGTGATCAAAATCGACTCAAAAGATTTACGAGTACGAGTACGAGAACGAGGAAGATGGCCAGAAAAATAAAAAGAACCAAGTATTCGATGCACAAACAGATATATACAGTCCCTAAGTGAAGGAAGAACAGCTACTAAAAGATGGAAAGAAGTAACGAGGACTTTTCGGCTATCGAATTATGCAAGTCCTACAGCAGAAATCAGTAAGGAAGAAATGAAAGAACAATGATAATCGGGTTTTTTTTGTTCGGTTGGCCGATAGCAGGCGCACAATTATGCCATTTTTCCTGCTACCAAACAACAAGAAAAAGAAGAAGAAGATGATCAGAAACTTTACAGAACAAGGAAATAGACCTGAAAGAACACAGCTTCTCGGTACCTTTCCCGGGTCTCTATCTACCCCTACCTGTTCACAGGCCGTTTGACATTCTCCCGTTACCATTGTGAACGACGCCATTGCTGTGGTCTATGTGCTTGTTACTGAATCGATTTAAACCCCATATTCGAATTGTCCGGTCGTCACTAGCTGAAGCGAGCATGTGAACATTCGCCGGACTCCAGCTCACACAATTTACAGCCCCCGAATGCCCCGGGAGAACCCACAAAAGTTCCCCGGAACCTCTGTGCCAAATGTACACCTGCATCAAGAATTAGTCTTCACTTATAGGCCAAAGAAAATCTTCCTAAATTGCTAAAGCATTTGAATCTTTCGATTAAATCACAGCCACATGGTTTAGCTATGATACTGAGTATGGAGAACTGATCAAGGGTGTTGAAATTTGCAATACCTGAGAATCCTCACTCCCACTGGCAATAAACGCTTGTCCCAATCCACCAAAGCAAGACCGGATGACAAACCGAGTCCGTGTGAGACCTTTATACTTGCAGACAATTTTCGAGTTACTTTCAATATTCCATAGATGGATTTCCTGGTTAATAAGATTGACCAATAGCATTTTGCCATCTTTGGACAACGAGAATGAAGTAATTGCATCATCCTCTTCGATCAAACTCTCATGCTTGTCTTCCCAATCAAACAGCAATATCGCATTTTCCCTACACGTGCTTATAATCCTCCTTCCATCATCAGTTATGGCCATGTCTGATGTCCTCAGGGTCTTGTTTCCCTTCCAACATTCCATCTCTCTTCCTTCCAAGTCCCACAGGCAGATGCTCTTGTCGGTCATGCCAGCGAATACTCCCCCGCTGTTGGGGAACCATCCGCAGGACACAAAGCCAATACCGGGCTTTTCGTATATACGTTTACATTCTCCAGTATCAACATCCCACCATCTAACCACCTCCTCGTGTCCACAGGTAAGAAGTTGGTCGTCATTAGGGCTCCATGAAACAGACAAAACTGGCTTCTGATGACCAGCTAATTTGTGCTTCAGCTGCACCTGACCATCCTCCCCCACCTACAATCATCAAGTATATTAAAGGCCGCTAAAACTGAATACTTCATTACGCATTACACATTACACAACTTATACAGTAGTGCGGATGGTTAAATGATAGCTAATCACAATCTGGAATTCCTTAGTTCTGAGTGTCCCCTATGCCAGACTAGTTATATGGTTATCTAACTGTTTTGTTACTGTCTTCATCCACCAAAAAAAGATAAAGACTTATCCAGAAAAGTTCAGATCATCGTTGCACCATTGCTGGGTAACGGGAATTCCATTACCCAGATATATTTTATAGAATGATTAACTCTCATTCCAATTTTCACAAAGGCAGTAAAACATCACTGCTTGAGAACGGCAGTGCACATAACACCAATTTTATTTTTTTATAAGTAGAAGACATAACACCAAGGTGACAGCCATTTGGATAATAGAACATACATATGTTGAAGCTAGTCAGCAGACTCACTCCACGTGATTTTCACATAACCCACAAACTTAATAGAATAATTTACCTCCCAAATAATTGCCATCTGATCTTTTGATGCTGATGCTAAATATTTTCCATTGCGAGAGAATTGCAAAAACCAAACTTCATCACTATGTGCTTCCAATATCTGTGAAGTCATAGATCAGATGATCAAGTTATTAGAATTGCTAAGACAAACATAAAGAAAGACAAGTCATTTTATCCAAATATGTGGTAAGAACATTTTTCACTTTGCCATAACAGTTGACTGGCAGAGAACCAATTGGATAAAAGAAAAGCACGAAAGTACATTCATGGATAAAGAAAGAACCGGTAAAAGTGAAGTGCCACCCAATAAGGTAGATAACGGATGATCATCAAGCACCACAGTTTGACATTTGAAAATAAATCATTTCATCAAAATGAGATAGCAAATGAACTCCGAAATACAGACATTAGACATTAACGGATAACCCCCGGATGATCATTTGATTATAGCACATATCATATGTTCATCAGAATGTTCTTTTCCACCCATACTAATCATAAATACAAATATAAACCGTATGAAAATGGATAAAATGGATTAGACAGATGTTGGATTGAAATCACGATTCAAGCATAGACAAAGTGAACTAGATATGGAGAGCATCAGACCTGCATTGTTTCAGAAGGAATCTGATTTCTTCCACACTGATGATCCGAGTACAAGGACAGATCACTGTCCTGAGTATTATGGAACACACAACCATCTCTTTGCATGTCAAGAGCCTTCTCTACAAGTTGTTCTAACCTTCTCTCGGGGACTATGATGTTCGCTGGAAGCAGTTTCTGCAGCTTCACCAAAATATTTGACCCTGAAGTAGAACTCTCGGCATCATTACCTAAAACTAAACACCTTGAAGGGGAGATTAGGCAGGAAGCAAGCTCGTGAATGCGATCGAAATTGATGTGAAGAGGGACAATCTCATTCCTCAGAGTACCCAAGGCAGAAGCAATGTTATCCAATCTAAGAAACTCGATAAACTTTTGCTCTAGCAACAAGAAAGATGCTGATTTCACAGTTTTTTCATCCAAGATATCAATGGCACGCAATGTGGCCACACTTTCATCCCATTTTCTGTCGATCACTTGCTGTATAAAGTGGCTAACTACAGGTGTATGCAAAGGTATTCCTGATTCTTCTTCTAAAAGGGCCCCGCTTTTTTCATAACCAAGTGAATATAAGGCTCTGGTGATGATCTTGACAAACTCTAATCGTTTGATAACTCCTTTTGAGCCGATTGTTTCTACATCCCCTTGGGAGGTCAGAGGCCTAGCCATCGAGTCTCCTGAAGAGCACAGAACAGACCCGTTAGCAGAAGATTGCTCTGAGAAACAGGCCACTTTGACTCGTTTCAAGGGTGGTTCACTATCTCCTGAAACTCCCATGAAATGTCCGATTCAGCCCATATATACACTGAAAGAAGTCAAAACTAATTATTAGAATAAGAAAGGCGCTAAATTACGACAACTTCCAAAAGCAAACTACGCATAAAACAGCATAAAAGAACTATATTATACATAGTCCTATTAGGCGCCTACATACATTCCAAGAAATAATAGACAACAACTAAGCCCCAGAGCTGCAGGGTGATGCACAAGTACAAGTAAAATGTGAAAAAAGCAAGTCCGCGAACTACACAGGTTTAACAACCAAGTTATCAAAGACAAGTCCTAACATACCAAGCAAAGAATCAGTACCCTCAACAATGTAGCTACTAAAGACTCTTATAATCATATCTTTCGGTAACTAAGAATACGATAATCAATCCTGCATATGACATACTCGAGGAACTACCTATTACTTATAGGAACAAAGAAAACAGCATTAGAAGTCAGAAAACTCATAAACCCAAGACCCATAACACACCCAAACCACATGATTTCAACTCCAGAAATGCCCTCTACTAAGAACGCAGCGAAAATAACTTAAAACCACCAATTTTTCGCACAAACAGGACTCAAGAACCAACTGCCACTGCGATTTCTGCAATCATCGATCATCAACCCAAACGAAAACCAAAAATCCAAAGCAACCAACACGCAAAAGCATAAATCCGCTTCATCGAGAGCAACCAAGAACCAACAAAACAGCTAGTACAACTTCTCTGCTAAAAAAACATTGATCAAGAAAGCAATCAATACCCAGGAAAGAAAAAATCACACACCATAACAAGAACAAAAAAAAACCCACAAACCAAAATCATCAAAATAAACAGAATCAGTAAAAGGGCTCGTAGATAAGAAGGAATAACAAATACCCAGATGAAAATTTCTCACCTAGAGAGAGAACCCACGAGAGAAATCGAAATGAAATGGGGAAATGGGGAGTAAATGATGGGGGCTTACGTAAGAAATGAACCCAAAAAAATACCTAAAGTAACCGACTTTATAATTGATATATAAAGGGATTAAGAAAATAAAATTTTCTTTTTTCTACTTGAATTAATTTCCTTTTCTTTTCTGAGGGATTCTTTTTCTTTTTAAGAAGTTCAAAGAGATTGTTGTTGAGTTTGGGCAGTTGTCAAGAAAGGGAGAGAGAAGGGAAACACATGGAATGGAAGGATATTGCATTTGGATTTTTTTTTCTTTTTTCTATCATCTCATTTTTATAATTTTCTTTTCCTTATATTTTGAGAATTTTTTTTCCCTATCTTCCAAGTCTTCTCCTCTCAATTGGAGAAGTGGGAGAATGATGGACATGGTTGCTTGCCCATGTGGCCAATAAAGTGACCTAACCATTTTAGAGTTTGATTGAATTAGTTAATAAATTTTCTAGTGTATATTTACTTGACTAACTAATAAATGTTCAAATTATAAAATATTTTATCGTCGAGTGATCATTGAGATCACATCCGACCAAAATAAAATTTTTCCAACAGAAATTTAGCAATTGATTTACTTCAATATATTGATCATGATACTTTGATTATGTTAGAACATCATATCAATTTGTTCTAGATAGTTGATGGTTTTGCGATATGGTAGATAGTAAGTTGTTTTGGGATGGGCTGCTGAATTTAATTGATTTCTTATGAAAAATATGATTTTAAATTCGTAAAATATATTTCACTTGATATTTTCAAAAGTAACTAAGAATTAGATGGATATTTTTGGTTCATATTTAACCGAATACCAAAATATTTTGGTATTTCTATGGTCAGTATTTTTGAAATCATATTTGAAAAAAAAATTACGAATATGATTTCAAACTCGTAAAATATATTTCACTTCATATTCTCAAACTTAACTAAAAGTTAGATAGATATTTTGGTTCATATCTAATCTAATACGAAAAAAATTCGGTATTTCCATGGTCGGTAAAAAAACTATTTATTAATCTGAATTTGAATTGGTTGATCAAAATATTAGATAGTGAAAAAAACCGTGGCTCCCACCAGCTTCATGTTAAAGTTAAAGTTGATTTATTAAACAGTTAATTGTAGTGGAGTTCTAAACGGATTTCCCTAGTTGCTTGATTCTTGTATTATCGTACAGGTCTAATCAGAATCCCATTAATCCAAGCCCAATAAATAAACTGGTGCACAATGCCGGGCATCCTAAGCAATCTAGAACCCGTTACAACATTTTCTAACTAGCAAATAATTTCGATAGATAAGTTGAATCCGGAAATTTGGTAAGACAAAGTTAAGATGCCAAGAGAATTATTGGCGGACTGGTTCCCTAAATGACATTTCAATTAAGTGCTACAAAGTTTGGATCTTTCAAGAATATGTTGATTATAAATTCTAGGAATGAAAAAGACAAATTTGATGAATTAAATAAAATTTAACAATATTTGAATTTGCTATATACCAAAAGTGAAAAATTAAATATAGATACTACTTGTCAAAATATATTTAGCACAAAAACACAATATATTGATATGTTCCAAAGGTCTAGGTTCAAACCATGTAAAAAATATTGTAATTCTAGTGTAAAACTTAAAAAAAAAAAATGCGAGTGCCGGCATAAGACGTTAAAATACTCAGAGGTCAAACATGGAACGAAAACCATTTTGATCGGTGAAATATTCAGAGGTTTCTATCGGATTCGCAGACTAATCAACAAATGTAAATACTATTTTTTGGTAGGCAAATATGTTTCGTTAATAAAAAAGATTAACAAGGACAGAAGTAAAAGTAGTTAACAAAATCATATTTACAATGATTCTAAACATAATTAAGAACTAGTTGAATTCAGAGTGAGTCTAAAAAAAATTAATTCTTGATTGCTAATGTCCTTTAAAATCATGGAGAAAGAAAACTATTTTCGAGTCTGATGATAAATAGTATATCGTAGAAACTCGCAGTCATATTATTTTTTATTGAAAATTACCCCATTCCAATATTCAAAATGCTCCAATTTGTAGTTCTAAACAAAATAAACTACACTTTCCCATCCTGAATCAAACCATACCAATACCATGTAGATAATGTCCTCTCTACATGATCTAAGTTACACCATTTTACAAAATGGTCTCACATAGAATGAGAGAATAGAGAAACCAATAGAACTTGAATGACCAACTCATCATCATACAAGTAGAAAGATCAAAAAATATCCCATGCTTGGATTCTTCTCATTCTGATCATAATATCACGTGTCTAAATTCGTTCTTGAATTGTCAGTTATATGAGACATTTCACTTTTGACAAGTACAAACTAGATCATACTCTTTGAGCTCCTCAATTAATGGAGTTAGCACAAAGTCACGTTTTCGAACCTGATTCTGCGATGAACTCGCGGAGAAACCTATATCAGACATCACCATTCTGATTCATAATTGGAATTCTTACAGAGGTGAACCCCACTAAAAACTAATAACAGATTAATGAACATTTCCTTTTCAAAGAATAATGAGTAAAGACAGAGCAACTGATATATGAGTTTGTTTGGAATCACTTAGTAAGAATAATGATTTTCACTATGAAATTTCATAGTAAAAGAACGATACACATTTTTTTTTCTATTTTGAATTTTTTTGGAATTAGTCGTTTATACCTTTTCACTCAAACTAATTTAATAGCAGAACTAAAATAATGATATTATACCAATTAAGAATTAAGTCCCAAATGACAATAAACCTAGATTGTCTCATCAATTTACCATCACACACAGAAAGAAAGTATTCCAATTTTATTACCATTTAGCCATTATTGTTTATCACACCTAATTTCAGTTATGTAATAAAATAACTAATTCAGCTTCGAATCAGGTGATAGTAACAAAATTTATCCTAAATTTTTTAGCAATATTGTATTCTAAATAATGTGAATCCAAAATTTATTTGTTAAACTATTTAATAAACATATATTATAGATAATAATTAATAAACCAAACATTTCCGATTTAGTAGGATTAAACTCTGAGATTACACTTGGGCGTATTGGGCCAAAGTCCAGCCCAAAGAACGTGCAATAAACCATAAGAATAATTCGTAAAAACATATATCGACCGCCATTTTTATGCAATACAGTTACACTTGTACCAGACATTCAAATGCCAACTAATAACCATCATTCCTTTTCCATTTCCACACGAAAACCAAAAAAAGGAGAAAAGCTATGGAGGATCTCGACCTCGAACCTTGCTATTTCTGATCATTCCAATTCCCAATTCCCATGTAAAATCAGCTCAAAAGGGTAGGAAATTGCTTCCTGTTTTTGTCTTTACCAAATCCGAAGATCCCTTTTTCTGGTTTTTTTGGACATTTAACCATGTAAAGTCATGTTTTTTGGCCTCTAAGAAGAAAATAAGACATGGGTTTAGGTGATTTTTGGAGTTTTAGAGAATTGGAGTGATGTTAATTGAGCAAATGGAAGGGAACCCTCTTTGGTAATGTGATTTAAGAATGGGGTTAATTGCTCTTACTCTTATTCTTATGTTTTTTATATCGTGTTTTTGCTCGAGGGGATCTCGTGATGGCTCTTGGTTGGAAATGAATCTTCGCTGAACAGTTGTTTCTGTGATCCATAGGAGGCAATTGAATGGTGTTTGCTTTGTAATGGTTCTTAACCTTGTCCTGCTTTTACGTCAGAATCATGGCTGGAAGTAGCAAGAGTTTCACCAATCAACGTGGTCGTGAAATGGAGGGATCATTCCCGGAAAGTGCGCCGCTTATAGGAGGATCGGTTGATGTGGCTGGGTATTCCATGAGAGCTTCCAGATATTCTGTGCAGACTAATAGTCCATCCGATGGGGGTCACATTCGGTGGTACTATACCAAGGCGCCTCTGGCGAATGGAGGTAATTCGACTTTGTTCATGTGTCAGTAGGAAAGCATATGCATGTTTTATCTCAACTTAATTTAGTTCTCATCACTTTCTTGTTGAACTATGTGTTGTGGAACTTTTCTTGAAGCATCGCATGGGAAATATTCGACTCCTGCTATTTCTGATGTCAATTAATTAACGCACTTTTATCTCTTTATCTTGTGTTGCGACTGTCAGTTTCCCAAGAACATATGGATTTCTCAGTGACTTGACCCTTCTGTCTTGTGCAGAACTAGCTGCCTCGGTACCGCGAACTGAAGTTTTGAGGAGGAGAGACTTCGTTCGTTTGGGTGTGAGGGACTCACTAGACCTGGAGGAAACTTTCTTGCAGGTTAGACCTTCTCTTTCTTGATTTAAATACCAATTAACTCTGCAAGTTGCTTTTTACAACTTACAGCACTATGATTCACTGATAAAAGTTGCTACAAGCTTCAGCTTTTAATTTTTTTGCACGTTCACATCGTGTCATAGAAAGAGGAAGAACTTCTGTCCTACTGGTGGAAAGAGTTTGCTGAATCCCGTGAAGGCCCGAGCATCAGGGGCAAACCAAGTGTGAAGTTGGGAAAAAGTGTTAGTGCATGCTCTTCAGACACTTTTTTGGGAAAGGAAGATGATAGAATTGGTGTCCCAGTGAAGGGAGGACTATATGAGGCAGGTCATCTTGTGCTTTTTCTAATTTTCCATGCTCCTTTGGTTGAATGGCACAAATATCCTGTTCTAAGATTTCATGTGCCCTCATGTATCGAGACTGATATTGTTTTCTAACCAGACCATCTCGTCGTCCGGGAGTTTTCTTAATATTTGCTAAAGTACCTGTCCATCTAAGTTGCCATAAAATAATCGCGTATTTTTAGATTTTGGATTTGTGAGTCAAAATTGTGAGTCCGAAAAGTGTCAAATAAAACCAAAGTAACTTCATTTTTGCAGGTTGATTTAGAGAAGAGGCATTGTTTTCCTGTTTATTGGAATGGAGAAAATCTTCGTGTTTTAAGAGGCCATTGGTTTGCCTGCAAAGGAGGCCATTGGCGTCCAGTTCGTGAAGATACTTCTGAACAGTTAGAGGTAGCATATCATAACAAGGTTAGTCTGCTACAGCTAACCTTTCCTCTGATGTGTATGGTAACCAAACTTTCATACACACGAATAAATTAGGAATTACCTTCAGGTTTGGCACCGAAGGACATTTCAGGAATCAGGGCTCTATGCTGCCCGCGTTGATCTGCAAGGATCGACTCAGGTGATTTTTCATCTCGCTGAATTTGGGATGCAACCTTCAATTGTCCGGTGCACGTATTTGAGTACGACATACGTAATTAGACTTTCTTCTTTACAAGTCCCGTGTTTGTTTATTTAGGGGCTTCATGCGCTTTTTACCGGAGAAGATGATACTTGGGAAGCTTGGTTAAATGTTGACACTTCTGGATTTTCAAGTGTCTTTGGACTAGGAGGGAATGGTATGAGGCTAAGGCGGGGTTACGCTGAATCAACATTGAGTAAACCAACCCAGGTTTGTATTTTATTTTGCCTGGTTGGTGTATTGTTGCTTAACAGAACTTGAAGAACAAGTAAGGACGTTGAAATTTGTGCATAATCGAACTCAGGGAAAGCATAAGATAGACACGGAAGCCTCAAGATATATATCTTCATGGCCTCAACGCCATCTTTCCATCTGTCGTATTTTCTTGGCTATTGATCAATGTAGAGAGTTAGTTAGGCTTGCTGCATAAAAGCAAGACATTTCATGTCAGAAATAAGCAAAAAAGCTTCAGTGTGTCATTACATCAACACAAAGTAAAAAAAAAAAAAACAGATTGCACGAAGCAAGAATTTTCGGTCTATGCCACGAGGAATTCTGTTTCTAATCATGATTCGTTCCATTTATACAGGATGAGTTACGCCAGCAAAAAGAAGAGGAGATTGATGATCACTGCTCACAGGTACTGCGATGGCTCATTTTTCACGTTGGACAATACGCTTCTTCGGTTCTCTATTCATTTCTTTCCCCTTCCTGAAATTATTGAACTTGTGATAGATGGATGAGAATGTTCAGATTATAATTGATTCCAATGGTCTAGGTTCCTGTGCGACACCTAGTCTTCATGATCCATGGTATTGGTCAAAGGTTAGAGAAGTCTAATTTGGTTGATGATGTTAGCGACTTCCGCCGCAATGCAGTGGTTCTGGAGCAACGGCATCTAACTTTGCACCAGCGCTGTGCTCAAAGAGTTCTCTTTATACCATGTCAGGTAAATTATTACCTCTGTCCTTGCGTTAATGCAATAGAATTAGCACCTTAGGTGAAGTATGAGCTTCACCTTGAGGTGTTCTCAAAGCGTTCAACATAACGATTATTACTGTCTTAACCAATGCTTGCTTGCGTCGTTAAAAAATGGTTGCTCTCAATTATTACCTAACAGAGTAATTTATCTCCAGTGGAGAAAAGGTTTGAAGCTCAGTAGTGAGGCTGCTGTTGATGAAATTACTTTGGATGGTCTTCGGGGTTTGCGTTTAATGTTAAGTGCCACCGTTCATGACGTGTTGTACTACATGAGCCCTGTCCATTGCCAGGAGATTATAAACTCGGTAAGGCAGTCCACCGTTAAAGATGTGCTCTTTGTACTAATGTTTTTGTATACTAATAACAGAAGTCGACCAAAAACTTTAACAATCAAATGATAACTCGTCCTTCAGGTATCTAACCAACTAAACCGGTTGTATTCGAAGTTTCTGAGGCGGCATCCTGGTTATGATGGAAAGGTATGCCAATATTTCTATCCTTTTTCTTTGTTGAGAAAAACTTAATATTTTTCTTTGTTCAGTCTTAACTTGGTGCTAGTTTTGTCCTAGGTTTCAATCTTTGGTCATTCATTGGGAAGTGTACTCTCTTTCGACATCTTGTGTCATCAAGATCAAGAAATGAATTGGTTGCCATCTCCAGAGGAGCCATGCACCGAAGAATGTGAAATTGAACAATCATCCTTTGATTTGGATACTCAATTTGGAAATGTCGGCTTCATTGTCAACGATCAAATACCCGATACGTTCTGTTCTGCTGATCAATGTATGGGTAGTGAATCTAGCACCTCAATTCACGAGAAGGGACTAGTTGACAAGGATTTTACGATCGTTGATATTATGGAACCTCGTTCAACACACACCACTTTGGTAGATGAGAGTGCAGATTGTAGCAAATATACTCTGGTCGATGACAGTGCAGCGCAAACGACTGTAGCAGACAGTGCCGCTGGGTTATTGAAGGAGTCGTCTGGTCCTTATCCAAAAGTGAGTGACTGCAAAGAGGCAATAGCTGCGAATGAAAGCCAAGTTGCTACGGATAATGACGGAAAGACCAAACTTCTAAACGAAGAGGTGCCAATTCTTCCGAATAGTACTCATTTTGATCTGGATTTCTTGGTTATTTATATCTACGACCTTGTACAAGTTTGAACTTGTTGTAGATTATGTTACACTATGAATCAATGTTATTGCAGGTGGATCTTTTGAAAACTAAAATTGCGGTTCCAGAGCCGCAATGCAGTGAGAGTGGTGTTAAAGGTAAGTTTCATCAAATCAACGTTACTTGTGTGTTTTACACTTATTACCTGTATTTTTTGAGTCAGCTTTTATTGTTTATGTGACGGTTTGCAGTGAAGCCATTTATGTTAGAAGATCCATCAGTGAAGCATCGTCCATCATTGAGTATCAGTGGTAGACTGAAGAATTATATCCCAACTATCAAATATCCAAAACTTCAATTTGAGGTAAACATATCACTTTTTGATTATATATGTTTTCTGTTTACTTGCTTAATATTCTGTGTTGTTATAAACCAGGTGGACACATTCTTTGCAGTTGGTTCTCCTCTCGGTCTCTTCCTTGCTCTCCGCAATATTCGTGTTGGAATAGGTGAATATCGGCCTCGTTAAGAAAGAACTATACCTTCATTTCCGGGAGTGGCTCGACATTGCCGAATATATTCTTGCACTGCTCCTGATTTCAGCTAAAAATTTGCGAACCCCGTTAGTTTGTTTCTTCGGTTTCTTGACAGTTGATTTTGCTTCTTCTTGAGCAGGACATGGGCAAAGCTATTGGCAGGAAGGAAATATAGTCGAGGCGATGCCGGCCTGTAGCCAAATGTTGAATCTCTTTCATCCTTTTGATCCTGTAGCATACAGGTTTGTTTGAAATATGCTCATGATTATCGAATTACCTGTGTAGGGGTGGATATTTATGACAACTCTGTGTATTTTCTTACAGAATAGAGCCACTTGTATGCAAAGAATATGTGAGCATGAAGCCAGTTATTGTTCCTTACCACAAAGGTGGCAGGAGATTGCATATCAGATTTCAGGTGCAATCTTTGAGAAAAAAACAAATTCTGTCCTTCCTGTTAAAGGATTCTTGTTCCTATTTTGTGCATGACGCATCATCCATTGTGTACTTCAGGAGTTGGCTGAAGATGTAGCTACTCGTTCTCGGAAAGCAAAACATCAGTTCATCTCTGTAAGGGTCGGTTCCGGAACACTTTCCTACCTGGAAATATGTTCTTGGACATTATTTGTATGGATTAGCCCCTCCACTATCAGCATGTTATTGATTAGGATCCAAAAAGGGATTGTAAATCCTTAATGGAAACAAGTTAAGACAGATGCTCGAATCAAGAGTTCGTTTACGAACTGTCACTATCCACGGCATCCGGAAGTCTGATTTCTTTCAGATGGGACTTTGTTTTTCACAACTCAATGAATGAGACTAAACTTCAGAGTTTTTCCTTGTGAATCAACCATCTAATTCCATTTGTACTTTGCTTGGTAACAGGACAAAGTGCTAACAGCTTGCCAACCAAAAGATTCAGGTACCACAAAAGCAGCATGTTAAACTGTGTTTGTGTCACTTGTTCGCGAACTTCAAAGTCGTTGAAACTGGAATCTAAAACGGAGGAAATAAGACACAAATGCTCCTGGCATTGAGCTTTATATTAGTCAAAACTGATTGTGTTTGTGATGCACATATCTTATCTTGTTGAACATATTCATTGTTATTCATGCAACAGAGAATTCAGAAGATACTGAACCGAGTAAAGAGAAATCATATGGCGCGATCATGCTGGAGAGGCTAACCGGCGAAGTGGAGCGGATTGATCACATGCTCCAAGTATGTCGTTACTAATTATAGATGCAATTATAACCTGTTTTCTTATGTGATCTTCCTTGCTAATTCTGCAGGACAAAACTTTGGAACATCAATATCTGCAAGCCATGGGATCCCATACGTAAGTAACTTCTATTTTGGCTCATGCATCAAGTAAGCATTTCCTTCTTTCTCATTCCAAACCCGGACCGAAAAAATGTTTGCATAATTAATTAGATGGATCATCTCCTGATCACAGCATTCTCAGAAGCTATTAGTTGTGATCAGATCATCAACTATCAATTTATTGTGCAGAAACTACTGGAGGGACTACGATACTACTCTGTTCATATTGAGGCACTTGTATAAAGACGTAGAAGAACTTGAGACGGAAACATCTCGTGAACAGATCAGATGAGAGATCTTCCATCAAGTAGTTTAATTCAAATGTAACGGATTTTCGAAAACTAAAAAGACTTATTCTGGTTTCACAAACCGACGAAGTTGAAATCGGTACAATTCCAATTCACGAAGCTGTGGTTTTTCATGCAGATTTAGCTAAAGCTAGCTACTCAGTTTATGGTTTCTGTTGCTGCTCAATAGAGAAAGGCTGCGAATAGTTAACCAAGTCAACCAACTGCAGTTGGGAACAACCACATACGGATCCCTGCAGATATTGCAGCAGATACGTGTTTATGTACCAAGAGACAGACAATTCCACGTCTGATGGAAAGGTCTTACAAATTTATACAACAGTTGGCATGTAAAGAAATAGCAGGATCTGTAGAATCTATACCAAAATTCAATAATTCATACTTTCCATTTAATAAAAATATAAAAATCAATCGTTTTACATGGATTTGATTGCAGCCAAGATTTCTCCATTGCGGTTCATTTCTGTTGAAGGTATAAAGTCAAATAGAAGAGTTTGAACTCGACCAACCAAACATAACAACTCAATGCATTGCATCTTCAGGCATGTTTTTTGCCATTACATTCTATACCAAAGAGACCAGGATAACGACCCTAAAAAAAAACCGTATAAAGATATGGAGTCACAAACTGCCAAAGTGACTCAAGTAAGAGCATCGTGTGCTCACAACTAACATAAATAAATGCACTACCTTAAGTAGGCCTCACTATCAAAAAATGGAATTGAGCAGATTAGAACCACATCCACATGGTTACCATATCGATTCTATCCCGAGAGGCAACAACGATATGGTTACTATGATACTGCAGCAGCAGCTTTCATTCTTTCTCTCACCATTGACTGAACAAATAACTCTCCAGCCCTATAAGATGATCGAACCTGGAAAAAACAAGTACATCAAGAACTGATTAGCAAACGAGATAGCACTATTTGGATGTTTTGCAATTTTCAGCATGCAATAAGCATACTGAAAATACTTTTTATTCATCATGCTGGAAGAATAAAATGTGAAGGAACAAATATCTTTGGCTTTGCTGGATAAAGATTCCAAAACCATATAAAAGAAGCATCAAACTTACCAAAGGTCCACTCGCCACATAGCGGAAACCAATAGACTCTCCATATTCCTTCCAGAAAGCAAACTTCTCTGGTGTAACATACTCTTTAACTGTCAAATGTAGCGGAGTTGGCTGCAACACAGAGACAAGAAGATGCATGAAAAAGCAATGAGCTGACAGATGTACTAAGACAGTCTAACATGATTCATTTATCCGAGCCCTAAGTTCTTCTGTTAGATTTATGTAGTACTAAGGTTGATATGGAGGTACAAGATTTTGGATGCCACCTAACCTGTAAATACTGCCCAAGTGTCAGAATGTCCACATCTATGGCCCTCAAATCAGCCATCGCTTGCTTCAGCTCGTCATCAGATTCCCCAAGGCCCAACATTATGGAGGATTTGGTTATCATACCCACCTTACTGACCTTAGCATGTTTCAAAACTGATAAACTCTGTTCATACCTGCAGTCCAATACGGAGAGCAACACTCGTGAAATAGCACATAAGACGAGTTTCTATTAGTAGTCTACCAATGTATAGTTGACCACTGACCTAGTCACACACCAATGTCTTCCACTGTATCAGATTGACAATTTCTAGAACCATCTTACTCAAATACTAGGAACTAACAGTTGATAATATGTTCAGAGGATTTTGCGAAAGTTTTATCTTGGTTCCAGAAAACTCCAACAATTGGACCAATCTCCTAAAAATATATTACTCACCCAGCTCGAGGATCTCGTACAATTCGCTGGAGTCTTTTTACAGTCTCAATGTTATGCGCAAAAACATCAAGTCCTGAGTGCACCAGAGTTTCAACAGCTTCCAAGTCCCCCCGAAAATCAGAAGTTAAACACTCAACCATTATCTTGGGCTTGAGTTTCTGCAGAAGGATGCATGGAACCCAATCACTTTTATAATGATCCAGTCAGCTTTTTGAAAAGGGTGCATAAAATCAGGTAAAATCATAAAAAACAACTTACTTTCATAGCTTTAACAGTCTGAGCAAAATGTCCACTTCCTCCATCTGGTAGGTCATCACGATCTACACTTGTTAGGACAATATAATCAACACTGAAAAGAAAGAAGGAAAAAATGTGAGCAATTATATGACC
>SOPF01027723.1:40145-179743 GCA_012979155.1 Hypericum perforatum | reverse complement strand
CTTGGACCCTCTAGAGTCTATCGAAGGATCAAAACGAAAGTCAAGATCGCCAACCGCGTGCTGCCTCCTTAAGATGTTGGCTGATCTCAGAGGGATCTCCCTCCCAAAAACATCTGATTCTTTGTGCCAAATCCCAGGTGGCTCAGGGCTTGACTTCCCTATAGCCCGAGCAGGAGAAGCTACCTTGATCTTATGCCTGAGTCCCCGCATCAGAGCAGACGCTTTGTACGTTGGTTTTCGAGGCCTCGAACTTGATCTTGTTGGCACCACACGTCTTCCTTTGCCTTTGAATTCTGTCAAAGCTTGAGTTTCAGTTTCACACGAAACAGGTAAAACACTTGTCTCAGGAGCAGACTGATCAATGTCAGCAACAACATTCGTAATGGCCTCAGAAACATCCTCCTCCGAATGGAACTCAGCAGTTGTCGAAAAAACGGCATGACCTATGCGTTCTGGGATGCTAGAAGCCCTAGGTTCAGTGCCCGGCACAACATCCACAACTATCGTACCCTGCAAAACATCCTCAGACTCTCCCACCGGAGTCATGGTCTCCGTGTCCACTGGGCCCACTGGGATGGCCTCGCCTTCGGCACTAGAGTGCTGAGGTCCTGACTGAACCTCCGAAACCAATGCGTGTATATCCTGCCGCACTTCTTCCACGACAATAGCCTCACTAGTCACCTCAGTCGGTGACACCTCAAAATGATCCGCTCGCTCATCAAACACGCTATCTTGCAACACTTCAATTGATTTAATAAGATAAAATTTTAAAAGTTAGGTCAAATTGATGTTACGTTATGATAAACACACGTATGTGACCATAATAATTGAGTCCCACGCATGTACTGTGTTAAAATGTTTAAAATATATCATGTAATAATTCATCAACGTGTTAATGTACACCCGATTTGTTGCCAGAAGACTAAGTTTCAATTGATTCACATAATTAATTCATGTTATGTTGATAATGGGTTGCAACGCACATGTTGATGCGAGGCAGATGGAAGACAATATAGATATTATATTAGTCGTTGCACCTTGTTCCAACAGCAAGAGATTTGTTTTTAAGTTTTTACTACCGAAAAACAGATTTGAATGTCTTAAATATAAATCCTTCCAATAAAAAATGTAGAGTAACCCGCTAAAATGGCATGTAGTTCTTTCCGAATACCTAAGGTTTACACAAAATATAAATATCAAAATTATATCAGTTTAATGCTACCTGGTATAAAAAAGTTAAGTAAAATATGGCATAATATTCTACCTTTTATGTAATCCTTAGATCAGTGATGGTAAGTATGGCTACGGTTTTTAAAATATGAAAAAAAAACTAAAAGTTTCTTAAAAGTTTCTAAGAGAGAGTTTACGAAATCGTAAGTTAAGATTGAAACTACAGTTATTTTAGAGAAAAAAAAAATTGCATTTGAGATTAACATGAATTAAAATATGACCTAACTTCATAATTATGATTAATTGGCTCAATAGTTTCCAAAAAATAGGAAAATGACCAAAACCTTTTTTGGGATAAACTAAAAAATTGGGTTATAGATCCACGTCTGAAGAGAAAGATAGCTAGCCTTAACAATGTACGGTAACAAGAGAGTTAAAAGTTGTTCTGTAATTTCTACGAACACCATAGACCAAAGCCTTGGACGAGGTTCTGTAATGTTTCATGGAATCTTGTCCATGGTTCATGTTCTAATTCTCAAATTTTAGATTAGGTGATTTGAAACCATGGCTAGGCTTAGATGAGGGCATTTTTTAAATTTAATTAAAATATTTCAACTTTAAATCATGAAAAACATACAAATAGAATTTTGTTTAGAATATTCAGACCTAAATTATTTTGATCACTGAGTAAGCAGAAACTGTACGACATAAGCCAAATATATAATAGGGAAAAGTCCTCCTAGGGTCCTTGTGGTTTGACCCGTTCCCAGATAGATCCTTAAGGTTTAAAACGGCGATAACCAGTCCCCGTGCTTCCAATTTTCACATCTAAGTCCCCCCGATCCGGTTCGATTCGAAAATCCAAAGTTCAATCTCGCAATTCCGGTGACAAAAACGCCGATTGTCGACTCCAGGTGACTCACCAAAGTGTCTCCGACATCTAAATACCAGTTTCACATGTTATCGTCACCTGAATTGCGAGATTGAATTTTGGATTTTCGAATCGAACCAGATCGGGGGGACTCAGATGTGAAAATTGAAAGCACAGGGACCGATTATCGCCGTTTTAAACCTCAGGGACCTATTTGAGAACGGGTTAAACCACAAAGGCCCTAGGAGGACTTTTCCCTATATAATAAGTTCCTCGTTGCGGGCCGGTTCCGGCGAAGTGGTGGTGGGTCCTGTGGTCCACACAGGACTCGCTTTAGGAATGGGACCTGATTGTATTATTACTATTTTATACCTCTAGATATTTCACTAATCAAATTTAAGTTACTTGCTACCCGTAAAGTTGTCAAAGTTTATAAAATAAATATCAATATTAATATATTTTCATAAATGCGGATATATTAAATCTCTGTAAAGTGACAAATTTTTAAAACAGATAAAAAAAATTGATCCAAAATTAAAATTAGTGTAAAAATATGATCATTTTTCTATCGTGATAATTAATATTTTTTTATAAAATTTTAATAGTAAATTTAGGTGCTATTTTCTGCATAGATTGATTTGTTTTAACAAATACGTATTTTTGTTTGAAAAAAAAATACTTTTTCACATTATTTTTTTGACACATTTATGATTTAACACAATCTTATCAATATTTTTAAATAATTTTCGTGTTTGACATCTTGTTGTAAGAAGAAATCTCAATTGAATGTAGCGTTTAAATTACGTTATAAATTAATATTTAGATAATTTCAATATATACAAAATAGATTTTTATTATTTATGTATTTATTATTCAAATTTCAAATTTAATATATTTTGTAAAAAAGTAAATATATCATGCTTAATAACTTCTAAAGTTATATTTTTCTCCAATTCCATTAATATTTTCGGGAAGTTTCTGTATAACTATTAATTGGTCTGCCCGTAGTGTACAGCCTCTCTTGTTTCCCGCATCCACCGAGTTTTCACTCTCGCTTTACCTTTGTGGGTGAAGGTTTTTTTTTTATATTTCTTTCTGGAAAAATAAATGGCTTACCAATGTTTTAAGTCTTACTTTTCATTCCCGAAAATCTTGATAACTTTTTCATCTCGAGTTATTAAATATCGGTCTTACCGACGAATGCTTAAATAAATTCTTGATGCACAATTTTTTAAAAGAATGAAAATGCACTTATAAGTTTTATCTGCCTGGCAAGCCTTGAAAAAAGACAACTGTTCATTTTATTCCTTCCAATGTTCAACTCCAGCATTTCCGAGGTGTTTATCGGTTTATCCTTAGAATAGAGCTTGGACATCAAGTTTTCACGCAAATAAATTTCTTTGGACCGCAAAAGGCAGGAAAAATGAAATATTTATCTTCATCTCTGACCAAAATTACACTAAATTATGCTGGCGTGGCTTTTTCTAATTCATAATATATGTTTAGTCAAAGTATCTGCTTAATTTCATATAAATATTTAGATGAGAAGGAAAAATGATTGTTCATGTCTGACTGTTAAATTCTTGTGAATCAATTTATCATTATCTAAAAAAATTTGTTCAATACAAATAAACATTAGTCAATTTCATGAAGCTAGACTTGTTGAAGTAAAAAAGTAGTGGCCAAAGCAATAAGCAGATAAATATCGGAGCAATATCACTTTGATTATACACTTAATTTGTCTCCTACAGTAAAAGTGGTTTAAGTGTCATTAATTCATACACATCTCGAAAGAATTAAACAGGGCGAGAAGGTAATTAAAATGAAGACCAGATGTCAAATAACCCCCTACAAACCCAAAAAAAAAAAAAACTTAAATACTCTAATTATAACTAACCTAAGACCAATCCAATTAAGCTAGTAATAAAACTAAATGAACATCTCAGGTTGGAAGAAGCTATTAGAGAATCCAACATCCTCAAACTCCCATAACTCCTCAAACACATGGTCATAATTAACAAACACCTCCTCTTCCACCTCAACCTCAAACTCACTACTTCCACTCCCAATATTACTACTTCCACTCCCACCCACCACCGTCTCCTCCTCCGCCTCCCCTCTGTTGGGTAACCCCAGCTCGTCGTCGCTCGCCTCGAGCAAGTGCCTCATAACCCTCTCTCCCTCTCCCTCGTTCCCCT
The DNA here is from genome assembly GCA_012979155.1 of Hypericum perforatum. Taxonomy (NCBI): domain Eukaryota; kingdom Viridiplantae; phylum Streptophyta; class Magnoliopsida; order Malpighiales; family Hypericaceae; genus Hypericum; species Hypericum perforatum. The sequence continues at coordinate 175,504 of SOPF01027723.1, read as the reverse complement.
CGTCGGCGGCGTCTCCCACGGCGGGTACAGGGCAAAAGAGCTCCTCTTGGAGGGTGGTGATGAGCGAGGACAAGTCCTGGGTGGGGTCCTCTTCCTCCTCTTCGAGGAGAGAAAGAATTTGGTTGTACGATTTGAAACGCTTCGTTTCTTCTTGGTGTTCCTCGTCTACTAGGGTTTCGTCCCACGGGCGCTTCGGAGTGGTGGAAATAGTGATATTTTCTACGGATGCCATCTTTTTTTTGGAGTGGAGGAAGAAAGGATGGGTGTGGAAATAGAGGAAAAAGAAGGTCGGGAATGGGATGAGGAGAGAGATTGGGGTGGAAAGGGGTTATATAGAGCGAGGAAAAGAGGAGTGGACGTTCCTGGTCAAATCAAAAAGGGTGAAGAGTAAAATTAAATAATTCAATGACGTTTCGTTTTCTACGTACGAGAGAAAGAAGATATATCATGTAGTATAAAAAAAATATGACGAATATAAGTAAAAACACACTTTATAATCTTGTGGTTTTGTGATTTGACTCTCTCTTATTATCTAAGTTTAAAGTATTCGACAGCCCAAGTACTTAACAAATTTTTGGAGACAACATACCTACAAGTATGATTAGAAAAAAAGGGTTATAATTATCTGTCCAAATGTATCAAAAAGTTGTATGTATAAATTATTCTTAGGGTCTTGTAATATTGTTTCGTATTTTGTTGATTAATTTAGAATTATAATTTATATAATTAGGGTAATTTTTCTTTGAACAGTTATTTAAAAATTAATAGATAGTACATTGTCAGAGTACAAAAATACAGAGTGGAGTTTACCAAGAATATTTATATGGTGTGTAAACAGTTTATAAAGAAAGGCGGGATTATTTAGTTTCTATTTTGAATGGGAACTTTTTTAAGGGATTACTAACAAATAAAAAAGGTAAAGTTGCATTTTTAAAGAGTACCGGCTACTTTTGGTTGGTTGGTGGACAAGTAAATAAATGGTGAGACCGTAGGATCCTACTAGTCGTGGGGATTGGAGATCTAGAGGAAATCGATCCGACGGTGTAGAATCGTTAGATGAGGTGGTGGGAAACTCCAACGGATGGAAGACAACAATACAGACAAAGGGACGAATGGGAAAAAATTGATTAAATTAGACGGCAAGGTGGGAAGTGTGTAACAAACGACAGATGGGGGCAGATGTGGTGTGTCATTCTTGTGCATGCCGCTGCCTGTCTGCCCAAAGGTGGTGGGTGCTAGATATTTTATATTTTAGATTATAATATTCAGTATCCGAATATTTATTTATTCGATCAATTATATTTAATATAAAATAAGATAAATAATGTAAAATGATTAGATGAATATAAACAAATATTTATTATTGATACATTTGTAAGAATCCAAACTTAAAATCTAAACAACCCCTTGATCTGGACATCTGGGTGGATTTTGGATAATAAAAAACGGACGTTTCCTTTTCGTTGCTACGTTATTCATATTTTAAGAAAATTATACAATCTTAGGATATCAACTAAATCAGATAGCTAGAAAGTTAGGTCATGTTTTATATACTGACATTTTCCTCCTACTGACCAGGTGATTAATTTATTTATTTCGGAGTTTATATATTTATTTAGATTTGTGATAATTTTTTCTTTTTCATATAGATGTTTCTCTAAAATTTCAAATTTAAAAAACGCAAAAAAATTAAATTAAAAATAATTGTTTTACGCTTTTAAACAGTACTTTTTCCCCTGCTTTTAACTGTGACTCTACAGAAATATATAAATTTCTCCTGTATGATGACATTTTATTTCCAGCTCACATGTCAATTTATTTATTTATATTGTACTATCGCTTTTGGAAATGTGGTTTATATTTTAATTTTATTTATTTATATTGTACTCTAAAAAGGCAGGTGGGCGTCGTTTTTCCATGGGACAGATATTATACGATAGATGAGTCCCATGCCTGCAACTTGTGATTGTTGATAGACGCTTATCTTTTGGCAAATGAGCCAACTTTTTTGTGACCACAACCAGTATAGCTACCAACATCCCTATTAATTTGATGAAAACGAAATTAACCTATAGTATTCAATGCATATAATAATGAAAATTACATTTACGTTGCAGCGCAAATTAATAATGTTACATATTATTTATATTTGAATTAAAATAAAATACACTTTAATCTCAACACTTATTAAAATAAATTCACAAAAATTATTTTGTGTGAATTATGTATCTATTATTTTTGTTCCTCGACTCGATTGATAAAAATATAACTCGTTATCCTTAAAAAAAGTAAAAAACCCGGAAAAATCTCGAGATCCTCGTTTACATCGATATCTCGGATTCACATGTCACATAATTTATCTTTGGGAAAAGGCCCGGTCACGTGTCACGAGTTGGTCAAAACCCACCTCGTGAGTTACCGGTGGAACCCTCTCCAGCCTGAGGACGCCGGCGCCGGCAGCGGCAGGGGAGCAACTCACCGCCCCAACCAGCAACGACACGGCCAAAAGGATGAGGAGGGGGGGTGGGGCCCAGTATTATGTTAAGTTATATTTTTTCCTTCTTTTGCAAAATTATAGGTATCCAAATAATTATTGTAAAATTACAGCTTAATAGAATTTTACTTTTTTTTTTATCTTTTTCTGATTCTGGCCGATGGCTGGTCATTAAAAGATTGGTCTCGTTTTCTGTTTCTGTTAATTTCTTGATCCGTTTTGATTGGTACAACAATAATAGAGGTTCACTTTTACCAAACGACATGGATAACTTTAATTTCGTCGCCAGTCGACTTGGCCTGTACTTATATACCCAACTTATCGTATAAGCCCATTTCGAAATTTGATGACCTGTATTTATGGTTGGGTTTTTAAGGTGGTGTTTGAGTTGGATTGAAGGTGTTTTCCATCGAGTTTGTCGTGTCAGTATTTTAATAAAATTGTGATCACAAATTGTGAATTTATACGCGAGAACTCAATATATGTGGACATATATAAATTATACAAAGGCAACAAAATCAACCCTACCAAAAAAGATCCTACAAAATTTTTGTAAGTACCTGACTCGAAAGAATCTAGATGGCATGCCTCGCTGCATGGTGGGGTACTATGAGAGAATCAAGAGAGAGACTCTTGATTTTAGTTTGATGTATTTAAAAACATGATATCAAAATTAAAAAGATTCCAAATCACATGGTTTGTTAATAATTTTATTCCAATATATCTTTTGAATGATATCGTATTTTTTTAAATATTGATTATTGACGTAATAAATTTATAATTAATAGATATTTTCGAATAAATATTTAACGAGTACATATTTAGCAAGGTTTTAAAAAATGTGGTTCGACCGGTAGTTTAACTGGTTGGATCGCAAATCATGACCCAAAATATCTCGGGTTTACATGAAAAAATGGTAACCTTGCGAACTGCTTAATTTCTGTTCGAACTGGGCAATTTTCCCAAAACATTGGAACATACCAGGCAGTTTGACTAGAAATTTGATATTTTTATATAGTTTTTGTAAAATTGTAGATTATTTTCTTATATACTTATCTATATTTCAAAAAATTATATTAAATATGAAAGAAAAATAATTCCATTTTGACTGGTGGTTAGACCGGTCGGACCGATTGACTCGGTATCAGACCCAAATCCAAGTCAACCTCCAGGGCATTTTTTAAAACCCTGATATTTAGTCCTTGCCCATCGTACCAAGAACATTCATGGGATCCTTCTGGTTGTACTTGTACCTTTTCATAAAATCCTCAATTATGAAAAAAAAACAGTTTGGTCCTAAACTTAATTATGGAGCTGGACATGCTTTCCACGGATCTAACCTTCTAACTGAAGGAAGATCAGGCCTAAGGGTACAGTTAGGCAAACATAATTATTAAATATCGATTAGAATTAGACCTAACCGGTAAATAACTTAAATTCACTTGAGATTATTTCGTGTTAAAGTTTTACAAATATAAAATATTATTGACAAATATGTTCTCTAAATATAGTCTCAGGATACTCGATACAAGATATTTCAAAAAATATGATTACTAATAAATCATCGAACCAGTATGATTAATAGAGACCCATGTGAGTAGGATGATCGAGTGGGGTTAGGAATCGGTACCTAAAACTTAAAACTGAAATTTGCATAGAGCACATGGTCAGTGGACCTAATCAAAGATGACCATGGTACATGGATCTTGTCCTTCAAGCCAATAATATCTCCTCGAGCACCACTAATTAACAAATAAATAGTTTAATTTTATTAAAAGTGAATAAAATACACACATTCATTTTTTCAGTTGATACACCGTGATATATTTAATTATTGAGTTATTCATTCAAATTTGATCCGGGTAATTAATACGTAAAAGATATTTTTTCAAAAAATATATAATATTTATACCTTCTCAAGAATTTGAACCCGTCAGTTAGTTTCATTACCAGTTATTTATATGTACATGTATATTGAGCGATGATATATAAAGATTTGTCTGATTTATATATATGTTAATTTACATTTAAAATCAAAAATGCCAACAACTGATAGTATTACCCTACAATTTGGTACGTTTTCTTGTTGGCTTGTCGGTCCTAGCTGGCAACAATGCCAACTTGGTTTCGTTAATTTGGTAATTGGGTTTTTTTTATTAAGTGTTGTGTAAAACAAACAGGTGACCGGCGGACAGATGGCCCTATTCTATCAAGTTCCCTTTTAATAGGAGGCTTTACTCGATCAACAGGGAACCTAATTTTTTAAAATGTATTCTGAATAAATTCAAATAATTTGTGGTTTCATACATTTTTTTAAGTACTGAGAATTTTACAATTTTTACTTTTGTGATAGAGATTTTTTTAATTTTACACTTCGATCATAAAATTTTAAATTGGAGATAGATTAGGTGATGTCACTGTATCGTGGGATCACCATCCATTATGGATCGTAGGCCGTAGGATTAAGAGGGAATGATGCATGTGTGGCACATTTGACGATGGGGATAATTTAGAGATGGAATAAGGGGTATCTTCTGATTTTTACCTCATAGAGATTTCTTTCTTCCTTAATTTTTTTTCTTTTACTTATTCTTTATCCTTTTCACTTGCTTTCTTTCCCCTTCTCTAAATTTCTTTCACTCTTCTCCCTGTTTCTTCTGTACCTCTCTTCCTACTTTTTTCTTTTCGTCCTTTTACTTTATTCTCCTCTTTTTTTCTTTTTCCCTATTCCTACTCTTTCCTTTTTAACCATGGATGCTCCAAGTGGGGAAGGTGGAGGGTTGTCATTTTTTCAAAGGCAAAAATTCCAAGTGCACATAAATCAAACAAAATGGCACATCAATTTTCAAATTCAAAGACATAACGACACATCCGTTTTACAGGAAAAAACTTAGTAGTTCATCAACTTACAAACACAATAATGATAAATCACTTTCAAAGACAAAAATACAAAAATACATCAATTTTCATAGCCTTGCCGTCGTTTTTCAACCATAATTCTAATTTTTTGTCTAATATGTTGATGTTATGTTTGTGCCAAAATATTACTATACATATGATTATGTCGTGTGTACGTGTGCATGCGATCCGGACCGTTGGATAGTGTGCACAATTGACCAAGACCTTCAATCAAGAAAAATCTAAGTCGTCGATCTATAAAAAAATCTGGACTGTCAAATTTATTTTGTGCACGCGATCTAACGGTAACAAATGTGCGTTTGTGCGTTGTTGGAATTTATGTCCATGTGCTCTTGATTTTTTTACTTGTTATGCTCCCCCTTGAATTAAAATTAAAATTATAATCATAATTAATGATATCACCAAAATTCTCATAATTCCAGGAAATATTTCTTTATTGGACATATATATTTATTAATGAAGATCGGAGAAATTCTATCATTAATTGAATAAAAAAAACCAATGCATTACTTACCTTGTAGATACATTAATAACGCGTGAATTTCCAAATGCCTCTCTCTATTACAGGGAAAAGAATTTTTAAGTACTATGTAGTTTATCGAAAATCACTTTAGTACCCTGTGGTAAAAAATCTTTCAATCAAGTCATACATCACCTAATTCACATCATTTTAGTCATACATCACCTAATTCGTCAGACTTTTAGTCCGCTCAATGTGAATATTTTTTAGGTGATGTATGACTAAAATGATGTGAATTAGGTAATGTATGACTCGGTTGAAGGATTTTTTACCACATAGTACTAAAGTAATTTTTTGATAAACTACACAGTAGGGTCTGTTTGGTACGGCTGATAAAATTTAGCTGCTAGCTGTTGGCTGTTAGCTGATCAGCTGTTGGCTGATAGTACTCAGCTGATAGCTGATATCCGATTTTTGCAAAAGTGTTTGGTAAATTAGCAATGACTTTTTCTATCGAGTTGTAAAATTACTTATAAGGGTAATTGACTAATAAATATCATTTTTTAATATTTAATATAATATATATTATTTATCATTATGCTTTCGCCAATTAAAAAAGTGTCTCTTAATTTATATATTTAATGTAGTACATATTATTTATCTTTATACTCCCGCCAATTAAAAAAATGTCTCTCTTAATATTTAATATAGTAATATTTAGTATTTATTTCTATATTTTTGCCAATAAAAAGTATTTCTCTTAATTTAATATTTAATATAGTAATATTTAGCATTTCGCCAATTTAAAAAAGAGGTAATATTTAATTAGGAATTATCTAAATCGATGGCTATTTAGTAATTTGATATTATAACAGCCATCAGTTAAATGTAACAGTTATAAATTCTAGCTGTTGGAAAAATTAGTTGTTTGGGTTCCAACGGTTGTTTTTTTATGTTCACCAAACATCAAAAAATTGGCAGTTGATAGATATCTATCAGCCAACCATTGATCCTAACAGTCAAACCAAACACCCACGTAGTCAAAGTATCATTATATTACAAAGAAACTTTAATCAAGTGCACGGACCCAACTATTCTACTTATTCATTGTCTAATTCATGTTATTGGAAGCCCAATAGCACTGAATCTGGGCCCCTAACTATAGTTAATTATTTTTCACGTTATATTTCTTTATCCTAGGTGCCGCTAGCGTGAAAAAGTTGGATGATTCTCCACTTAAGGCTCTACGTCCTACATCAATATTTTGTTTTATTGGTTTGGTTGATTTGGAGAGGATAAATGTTGCAAATTTTGAACATCAATGTCATAAATATTATGTTGGACTAATGGGATAATTATGGAAATGTTAACCGAAAAATAATAAATCTTAGTTAAGAATTTGTGACAAAAAATTTTAAGTTAAAAAAGCTTTCGTCACGTAAAATATTAAATTTGAAAACTTCCTTCACCAAAATAAAAAAATTGAAGCTATAATATTTTAATGGGTAAATTGCCCTCCCGTCCCTCTCATTTGCTTAAATTACTATTTTTGTCCCTACTGTTTTAAAAATGATGATTTCGTCCTCCAGATTTGATTTAATAGCACTCTAAGGTCCCTGGTGCCGGAATCGAAAAAAAACTTCGGCGACCAGGGGCCTTAAATGACCAAATTGCCCCTTCACTCATCTTCTTTCTCTAACCTATCTTTCTCCTTCTCTAACCTCTCCGTACCGACGAGTCCGAGCTCCAAAAGCACAGTTCATCGCCTCTTCCATCTCCAGGCATCACCTGTCCAAGTCCTCGTCGGTCGGCGCGTTGTTGGGGTCCTTCACGAGAAGCTCCCAGTAGATAACGTAATGCCCGAGAATGGACTTGGTCTCCGCGTAGCTGGTGTACTCTACCACGCTCGTATCGAACTCCCCGAGGAGGACACACGTATTCTCCACCGCCTTTTGGAGCTCGGACTCGTCGGTATGGGGAGGTTAGAGAAGGAGAAAGAGAGGTTAGAGAAGGAAGATGAGTGGAGGAAGAGGGAAGGGCAATTTGGTCATTTCAGGCCCCTGGTCGCCGGAGTTTTTTTCCGATTCCGGCACCAGGGACCTTAGAGTGCTATTAAATCAAATCGGGAGGACGAAATCATCATTTTTGAAACAATAGGGACGAAAATAGTAATTTAAGCAAAAGAGAGAGACGAGAGAACAATTTACCCTATTTTAATTGGTGCATAAAATCACGGGTGAACCTATCCTTTTATTGTACTCATAATATATCAAGACGTGGATAAAAATCAAAGTGTAATAAAAACTACATAAAAATGTTGTACTTAGTTCGGTTTGAAGATTCTATTGAGATTTTCGCACCACCTTCCTACGAGATAAAATGGAACTTATTTCCAAAACTTTGGTTTCCCAAAAAACTTGGAATAAGGAACACAATATAATATAAAGGGCAGATAATTTCCTCGAAGAACATAAAAAAGGTTTTGGGGACCAGCAATGAGGAAACACATCAACCTCCCTCCCTCCCTCGTTGCCGCGAAGGAATCCAATGTTTAGAGAAGATAGTTTATAAATCATTATCGTAGTCGCTACTCACGTATATCAAATATAAAGAAAATTAATTAAATTTAAACAAAAAAACTTTTGGGTAAAAAAAAAAAACTATTTTGGAATTAATTTCAAATTCTAGACGGAGTATATGATTTTGTTTCTTGTCCAAGCATACATGCCCACAACATGAGTAAAATTGTTCAATTTGAATGTTAAAAAACAGAACAGTATTAACTATTTGTTAAATTTTTTTTGTCTTCAATAAAAAAAATTTCTATTTGAATCTAATGGATATAGTTTTATATAAGAAAAGGTTACGATTCCCCAATTAAGCTGTAAACCAACACGCAGCGAACAAGACCCAGAAAAGTAACGCCATGCACTTCCGGCATATAACCAACGGAATGATCGGCACATGATTAAATTGGTAATGTAAAGCTTGACCATGATTAGGAATATATTGATTTGTTTTAGAAATCGTGTTCACTGAATAATTGTTTCTTCGTTTTAATTAAGAGCCAGAATCTTTGGCTCGTCCCCGCTTCGGCAATAACGTTGAACATATTTGTGTGGTTATAAAAGTGTCAGCAATCACCCATTAAGTACTACAGCAAAAAATTTAAATATTGTTCATGATTTTATCAAAGGCCGAATAGACTAATGTAATCTAAAAATGATTTATTCATCTAAACATTTTTCTATACTATGTCTATCTCTATGAAAGTCTAATGCAGTCATCATGGCAATTTAGTATCGTTTTATTAAGAATCTCATTTCAAACAATAACTTATTTCAAAAAAATTAATAACTTATATCTAATCTTAGCACCAAATGTTGGATAATGCTTCATTGATTCTTAATTTTTGTGTGTGTGTGTAATCTTTAAACACAAATAGAGATATGAAGATTATCATAAAAAAAAATAGAGATATGAAGATGATATGCCTTTTCAGCTCCATGCTCCTGAACCGTTCATGTCAACTTCATGAGTGCAAGTATATGTGTCTTATCATAAGATATAAAGTTTGATGTCGACGGATTTTTATTCCCAATTAGTGATCGACCAAGGTGGCAAACTAATCAAGTGTGAGCAACTAATCAAATCTAATGCAATCTCGTAAAGGGAACACCTTCAGGTTAAAGAAAAGCAGGAAAAGGTGTCCAACCACATTATATTCATGGAAGTGGCTATTTTGGTATCTTCGTTTAATGGATGCTGTGACATGTTGTCCAGATATGTACATTATTAATGAGGTTTCCTAAGTGGGGGTTCGAAAATGGAATTAATAAATACCAAGTTGGAGCTCATCGGGTTTTTATTAAATTGAACTGAAAGACGGCAAAACTCTTTTTTCAAAACAATTCCATTTTAATAACTCAAATTTGAAATATTTGTGTAATTTAATATGATATTGTTACAAGTTTATATACATGTTTTATGGTCATTACATATAAATCTATAAGTGTTTACGTCAAATGATAATAAAATTGTTATAACTTTGTAAAAATATTTCAAGTTTAAGTTAATAAAAATATGACCATGTTAAAAAATTGTTGTCAAGAGTTTTTTCCACCATTAAATATTCGATATTGCTGGAACCTAAGTGATGGTCCGAGTACATATTTATATAAGCTCTCTCCTCTTAAGCAAAACAGTGTATTTTCCATTATAAGCTTTGAAGTTATTAATACAAAAATCAACAAATAAAAATATTAATCAACTAGATGATGCTCGTTTTTAGTTCTCTAATCTGATGGTTCAGTACTCTATATTCATTTGGTTGGTTAGAAATAATATATTAATCAATAAAATTTTACCTTTTACGAGATCCAAATGGTTTCTGGTTGTAATCAAGGGAAAAAATGGTTCTTTGGTTGTAATCAAGAAGTATGGCCCATTCATAAAGCAAAAGTCCAATAATGTCTACAACCATTGGCCAACACCACGATGTTTAGCTGGAAATGCACTACTTGTTCAATTATCAACGTGGAATAAACTGCTTTGAGTGTCATTGATGAGAAATAAAAGAGAACCCGCCGAGGCCAAAATGCCAACTCAGACATCATTCGCAATGCTTTGATTTAACCAAGTATGACTATTCGTCTTAAAATTTTATATAGGTTAAACAGACAAAACAAAATGTAATCCAAACCAACTATAACCACGACCTAAACACAAGGATGTCGATTTTGTTTTCAAACTAATGTAAAAGAATATAATTCTCTAGCATCCATTTTATTTTTAAGTGTTCTGGAATATAATTGTAGAAACAAAGTAACTGACAGATTTTTTTCCAATTTTGATATATAAAAAATCTGTAATTAACTGATCAAATATTAGATTCGAGCAATTTTAAAAATTACATAAATATAAGAGATAAATTTATAATTTTATAGTTATCATTTTTTTCATATTCGGGCAGAAAGACGTTACAATCAAAGTGCAAGTATTGAGCAGATTATGTTTTCATATTTGAGGCTGAGACTAATTTAAGTTTTTGAATGTCCTAGAATTTTGTATTGGGCTAGGGCTGATTTTTCTCTATAATAACAACCTTGACATAGAAGAGCCACACTAACACCCACAATACAAAAAACTCTTATTAAAAAGTCATTTTTTAACTTTAGTTCGTAGCTTAGCATACTTTTAGCATATAGTTTTTGGTTTCTATGTTATTCTATTTTCCCTCTTCCTCGTATTATCAATAAAGTTTTTCTTTCTCCACCACTTCATTTATCTTATTCAAGTCATATCTACGTATTTTCCTTCGTTTTTTTCATATTTTTTTCCATCTTTATCTATTCATATGAATCACTTTTAGGACAATCACTTTGAATTTAGACCAATTTTAATGTTCTAACATATTTTTTACAGAATATTATTTTTGCACACTCAACGTAACCAAAGATGTTTGAGAAGAATGATTATTCTACCTAAAATTACGAGTTTACCTATTTAGTTTTGAGTCCTTCCAAAAAAGACAAACCAGTCAAAAGTTGAGCTGAAAGAATATATATATATATATATATATATATATATAAACAGATCCATCAACTTGAAGAGTATTTCTGACCTTTTTATGCTAAATATGAAGAAATCTAAATTTGAAGAGTGTTTTCTCTTTCTCTGGATACCAAGAACGTCATCCTCGAAATCCGTACTAATAAGTTCATACTAAAAAGTAAAGGCCGTAATACTACATATTAGTCGATTACAAGTTAATATCTAGCAAGATCTATCAGTTTTGAAGAGTGTTTCTTATCTTTTTTAAGTCGAATATGAAGAAGCCTAAATCACAAAAATTGAAGATCAATCTCTCCTCGTTTCGAGGACACCAAGAACACCGGAATCAAAGTTTGTATCACAAAACTAAGAGTAAAATATTAAATATTAATTAGTCTATAAGATTAAAAGATTTTGACTATTTTTAGGGCATTTCAGTCTTTTATGGGCTGAATGAGAAGAGATTGTCTAATGTGCAAGTCATATGCTACTGCAATGGGTGCACACATATGAAAAAGGACATCAAAATATGATCAAAATCAGCTAGAAATGGCAAGAGATTGTCTGAGTATACGTGTGTTAAGAAAAACATACTTACTCGATTGAAGATCGAGCAAAAAAATTTCCAAGACAGTAAGATTATCAAGGTCTGGAGCTCAAGTAAAGCTTAAATGGTCGAAGAAGAAACTATCTAAGATACGAGATATAAGAAATAATTAACCTACAAGGTGTCAAAGCCATCATACAAAGCCTTTACATAAAGAGGTGCCAAGAAAATCAAACCAACACCCGAGGAGCAAATGTATAGAAGATTGTAGACTTACTATAATAACGTCTAGAAGATGTGAACCCCAATGAGATATTTTGTTCTTTAATATTAGCATTTTGAGTATATTAATATTGACATATTTTATATATCACGATTAACATTTATAATTTTTTTGCAAAAACATGAAAACTTGACACAATATGCAATGCCCTTATCGACATATAAAATATGTCAATTGACACACAAAATATGACAATATGAATATACAAAATATATCAATATGACTCCTCACTTTATAGTCTTAAATTTTTTTAACTAAAAAAATTCAGAATAAATTTACATATGATAATATTAACATACAAAATATATCAATATGCAGACAAAACGTGCTAATATTAATAACAAAAAATGTCACAGCGGTCAAATATTCATTCTGTAACATTTGAAATTAGATTTTCACTTTGGACTCAGTCCAAGCCCGCATGATAGAACTTATGTTATGAATTTACATTACATTTCACGAGCTCAAACTCGATCTTGTACTCAATTATTTAACACATGAAAGTGGTAGTGTTCGAGTCTGTAAGCTGATATAAGCAATGTATTTATATGACAAACTTTGTTTACTGAATATTAAAATAAAAAATTGGTGACCCTTGAAATCATGTACCAAAAAGGAAAAAATTTAGGCACTTATAAACGGCAGATTGGGATTTGAGTCCGTGGGTAAAATTTGATTTGCGGGCATCTTTAGTAATCGATTTGAACGGCTAGCCCATCTGAGCAAACAAAGGTTAGGCCCAATTTCATACAAAAGGCCGAGAGAAAAGCCCACTTAGGATTGTCAGGCCCTAGTGTTTGTACAGAGGCTTGACACGTGGAAGCTCAATTTTATGGAGGCCTCGGAGGCCACCGATCGATGAGTCAGCTGGGGAACTCTCATATATCAAGTGAGAATGTTGAAGTAGTCGATCTTTCCATGAAACGGTAGGTGAGAAAAGAGAAACTGTATATATTATTTAAAATGATGAAATCATGACCATCGATTGTATCAAATTAGTTTAATATATATTATCCAGATATGATTATGACCAGCCAAAAGTACTTTGTAATTAATTATTATAGAGGGCAGAGGTGGACTAGTTGTCAATCCGATTGGTTTTTAATTAGAAGATGTGGACCAGATGTACAATCTGATTTGTTTTTAATTAGAAGATCTCAAGTGTATCAATTGTCCATTGTAATTTATCAGTGACGCTACACCTAATTTATCTTCTTCCATACTCTCAATAATTTGTACTCAAATTAATCGACAAATAAACATCATGATAGCCGTTATTTTAGGTAGCCCCGGTATATGCAGCCATTACCAAAAATGGATAGAAAAAAAGAACGAAACTAAACTTATTGTGGTTGATTACCCTTTCGAACTTTCGAAGTAGGACTCTACTTTTTTCACCCAAATAGAGGACGAAAAAGGGACCTCAAATGGTACAGACAACAACTTGGGTTTGCCAATGTGGTACCATAGGCAAGAACCCTTCAGGGTATAACTTAAATGTCGTATCTAACATCTGCACCGCACCAATTGTTGATTGAGTACAAGTCCTAATAGGTACAAACTCTAATAAGTAGGATGGATTTAAATCTAGACCGTACATCGTATTAAAAAAAGATAATTTGATAACTGTGATTAGCAATAATATTTTTCTCATGTATTGTATCTCTTTTCTCTTTATAAGAACATTCTATTTCTTATCATTCTCTCTTTTTCTTTCTCTCTCATCTCCCTTTTTCTCTCCCTATCTCTTTCCCTTAACCTAGTCAACGACAACAAAATCAAACACCACCCAATTATCGACAAACATCCTAACACAGCCACGATAAGCACGATGACTCCAGCTGGTACACTGACTTCTCCTTACAATGTATCGCGTCGCCTGCGTCCACCTAGCTACCTCTTACCTCCGATTGCAGGTAACACTGCACCTTCTCCAAACCTACTCTTGTATCGCTGGAGAGACAACTAGAGGGGAGAGGAGCTCGTCGTCAACCTGACTACCAAGATCTAATCCACCTCGCTCAGATCTAGTTTTCTCCGAGCAGGGATGGCAAGCACGACCTTGGTCCTCTCCGGAGACAACATGGACTTGTTTGCCAAAATTTTATTGTATCAAAATGACACGCTAAGTTATATTAAAATGATACATTGAGTTATACCGAAATGACATAGTGAGTTCTATCGAAAAAGCGCAATGCATCGATTGTCCACACTTCTTTCTAATATTTTGATGGTGCTCATCTATGAATTCAGAATAATCATCATCATCTTAATTTGTGTTACATTTCCTCTCTTAAGGGTTGAAGCGACGTGTAGTCACTGCACTTCTTTTTAAGGCTTCGAGAAACTTCATCCACGAATTCATGACAAACTTTATACTAAAATATCTAATTGAGTTATATCAAAATGACACATTAAATTATATATCAAAATGACACACTAAATTATATCAAAATGATAGATTCGGTTATAACGACTGGTGAATTAATTGGTAAGATCTTGAGACCATTCAGACTAACAACACCATATCATTTCGTCTAACAACAACATGCCATTTTCAGATTAATATGAATACATGATTATAGTATAACAACAATACGACATTCTACTAACTATATTACGTCATACTAACTAACTTTACTATGTCATTTTAACTAACTGTGTCATGTCATTTTGATTAAAAAAAATATGTCATTTTAACTAACATAAATATATCATTCTCGGCAATGAATGAATTTGAATAATTACTTTTTGACTCCTATATATATGATACAAGTAACATGCAGAATGTAACCAATCTTTTCTTATTGTTACCGTCATATCATAAAGTTTTAAAAAATTCCGCCTCTTTTTCAACCCAATTGCCTCTCCATATTAACCAAAAAATATTTTTATCGAAAGGATACGATATTTGGCATTGTTTTTAAATCAGCGGTCGGACCGTTCGAACCACGAATCGGCCACCCCACCGGTCAGAAATTCATAATCCGACTGGGTACCTAACAAACTGGGGTTTTTTTTTTGGATTTTCCAGTCCGACCAGACAGTCTGACAAAAAAAATGGGCGGTCCGACCAAAAAATATTGACTGATTTATTTTTTTTATTTTTGATTCGAGTTTAACCATTCGTATGGATACTTTATTTGGGATATTTTATAAAATATAATATGATTATATGTTATTATTAATTTATTTCATAAATTTTTTATCTATATACCTATATATATTTCAAAAAATAGTTTTTTTTTTAAATATAAAATTTGGTCCGACCAGTCATCTGACCGATCAGACCAGAGATCGGCCAGCCCATCGGGTTGATCTCCGATCCGATTTTGAAAACTTTGATATTTGGACATTCACTCTAAGATCACAAATAAGCAAATTTCATTTGTAGTGAGTTTTTATAACTCCAACTTTAGATTTATACACTGGGACAATTCACGTCATTTATCATAGTGCGAGAACATGAACATAGGTTAATAAATTCAACCATTATGTAAACATATAACTTCTACAAAAAAAATATTTGGATTATATCACGTAAGAGGCAAATAAGTAATCAGCATTTTTTTGGGGTTGAAATCACATTGGCGAAATCCAAATTTCATTAAAGAGCATTTTCACATGATAGAAAGCTCATCTTGAGGTGTCGTCTAAAGTTCCATTTTAGAGCATTTCCATAAATAAGGAACACAGCCGTTCTCCAAAGGAAGTCTCGGCTTATGACCCAACATTTTTCACGTGGGATTGTATGATTGGTTCATGCACAGTAATTCCTCAAATTACGTACGCATCTTTCTTACACCATCTTCAACCCCACACGCGAAGAGAAGAGAAGAGAAGGGGGGAGGGACCACTATACTTTACCTGCAAACTTTTGGACATCAGAGAACTCATCATCATCGGACAGAAACAGCAGAACTTCTTCCGGGAAGAACCGTCAGAAGGACAGCCACGCGGATTGATCAAGCACCAAATACATAACAGAACCAGCAAATCTAAATGTGCTTAACCAAGTGCTAATCATGAGCAGTGCTACTACAGATATCTGCATATCCAAAGTGTTCGTATATGAAGCTTCTGCAACTGTCGCGGTCAGCTGCAGCCCACGAAAACTAGAAACAAAATTATAGCAGACAACAAAGAACAGACTAGTCCACATTCGGTATGGACATGCCGAAAGCCAGAGAACAGACGAACAACTCTGACAAACCAATCAGTCTAGCAGAGAATCTGATCTACAGATGCTAAATTATAAATCCCATATAAAGTTTGTATTGGAAAGAGCTTCAGCAACAGTAAGATCTGCTAGTCATCGAACAATTCACGAGGATCTAGCTGCGCAAGGGACAAATGTAGCGGAAAGCGCAAAATGAAATGATATGGATACGAATGAATTGCCATCAACTGGATTGATAAATGTGATCAGTACATGAGACATGATACAAGATTACAAGTTTTGGTCACTTATTTCCTCCACCGAAGCCAATGAAAACAAAATCAAAGATCATTAGAACCCCCACATCACTAGTCCTATGTTCTTTGAAACGAAGAACCCAGACGAGAAAAATGAGGGCATTAGCGGGACATCAAACGAAAACCGGCAAATATGTTGGGACTTCAAGTATTACGCCTATTCCTGTGTTACACATCATGAGCCTTGAAATTTCTCATGTCATTGATAATTCAGAAGATAGAATTCCAACAGGAGAAGCAAAATAAATAAGTTTTGAAGAAACATGAAAAGACAAAGACCAAAAGGAGGACCTCAAGACTTCCCTCAACCAATGTATTCTATTCAATTTTGAGTAAGATCCCCAGTTGTTCTCTATCCCACAAGCTTAGGGAAAGATGTTAAATAAAACGGGGAGGAGATTACCCATTGGATATGTCGTTTGCGGGGACAGAACATGACTGAGATGCCACTGAAAGATAAGGTCGCATTCTATCAGCAACCCATAACTGCACAATTATAGACAAAATTTCCGGACCGTTTTCTGGCAAGCAGCCTCCATTGTGGGGGTCCATCATCAGGAATCCATTCACTGAGCTCTATAAAACCTTCCCCAGAAGTCCTAGGCCCGCCTATAACAATAAGCCGATCTCCACATGCTCGAAATGCAAGACCCCAACCATTCATCGACACAGCCCTCTCGGGCAACCTTCCTATTGTACGCCATGTTTTTTCCTTCTTATCGTACTTCTTCAACTCCCTAGCGGCATGGTCAGCAGCATAGAGTTCATTCTTGACCACAGCAAGCAAAGGCGGAGCCTCCGCGGCTGCAGGTGCCTCTGGCTCTCTGTCAGCTCCTCCACGTCCGGGGGACATATCTGGAATTTCAGTCCACTTCTTGGTTTCCAGATCGTATTCCTCTCCACAGGAAAGGAGCTTTGACTCGCTGCCTCCGATTCCCCCAATAACATAGAACTTCCCATCCATAAAGACAGCTGAACACATCTTCCTAGGTTTATTCATGTTAGGCAATATCGTAAATGTCTGAGTCTCGGAATTATACATCTCGGCGGAGTTCAGGATTCTCCCCAGGGAATCACAACCACCAGCCAGAATGGCGATCTCGCCAAGGCTAGCCGATCCGAAAAGACATCTCGGAGCATTCATCCGCATCCCGGAACTCCACGAATTAGTCAAGATGCTATACCTATATATAACATGGGACATCACCTCCTTACCAAACACAAGAAGTTCCGTCCCGACGCCCAAGGATTCCTTATCAGAGAACATAAAACACTCGTTAGAAGTCATCTGGGGCAAATGCATCCACCTCTGGCTAATGGGATCAAAGGCGTCCCACTCAAGCAGTTGGCAAGAGAAGTACACCCAGTGTTCAACGACACCCTGCTTTTTCCTCAGCATGTATATTTCCCCGCTTCTAATTAAAGACCGGAAGTTCTTGTTAAGTGATGCTATGGACCCGTAATCAGACCTAGAGCACCGAATGACACAGTTGATAGACATTTCTATTCCGATGTCATCGATTAGAGAACCAGAATCATCAGATTGGCCCGTCTGATCATCATCAGATTGCTCACTGGAGCTCTCCGAGGACTCGGGCAGCCTGCGAGACTTGAATGGGGGATAATCATCCCCAGAGTCATCTAGCGGACGCTTTCCCCCGCCGCCGCCACCCAGAATCTGGCAGGTCATGAAAGACCACTGGGAATCCGACTGGCAAGAGCTACTAAACACACCTGGAACCAGACAGGGCCGGTCCTCTAACATATCTATGCAGTCAGGACAATTAAACAAGGGGAAACGCGGCAGGATAACCAATCAATCAAAATCAAAAGCTCCAAAGTCCCTTCTTCCTTCCAACCACCACACAACTCCAATATGTATTGGCTCTCAAGTTTATTGAATCACTCCCTCCTGAGACAAAAGAAACACTATTAAAAAACCTGTTGGTTCAACAAAACAATGAAAAGCTGGACAAGAAACAAGTGCCAAACCTAAAAATCAACGATTTTGATGCTTGCTTCCAATCAAGAAGCCGAAACCCAGAAACAGCAAAGAAAGATCGAATATTTCCCCAACAGCAAAAAAACCCACAATTGATTAAATGATCCCAATTGAAACCCACCTCAAGAAAAGAGAACCAGGCATAAGAAACAAAGAAGAACCCAATTCAGAAAATCAACAAAGGGAGCTAAAAAGGGTATAAAGATCAAAACTTGAGAGCCCCAGATCTCTTCTCCTCGTAGAAACCAACGATCAATAATCTGAGAGGCCAAGTTTATTCAGATCTGTTCTAAGCCTATTGTAGCCGAAGGCTAATACCCAAGACAGTAAATTTAAGGGTCATCGAAGCAAAAAAAGTGAACTGAAACAAAAATAAAAATAAAATGGAAGGAGAAAAAAAAACCGCCAAGTTAAATGGCAAAATGGTAGGGAAATGGGAGAGGAAGAGGGACTTACCGTTATTGGATAAGAAGAGGAAAGGGCTGAACGGTAATTTCCCAAAAGCAGTAGATAAAAAAACACCTCCCTCTCTCTCTCTCTCTCTCTCTCTCCTCAGTTTCTGTTCTTCGCGTTCTAAGTTGGTTAGTTTCTCTTTCTTTCCGAGTTGCTCTCTCTCTCTCTCTGTGTATTAGTTTTGTGTCCTTTGGATTCTCTCTGCAAATCGGAAGAGAGCTTTGGTTTTTTTTGGAGGGTCCTTTGTCTACCTATAATCCCCTTTTTATTTCTAAGAGAGGTCCCCCCCCTCTCTCTCTCTCTCCTCTTTCTCTCTCTTGAAATTCTCGTGTCCCTTTTCTTTTATCCCTTTTCCACTTGTTCTTCTTTCTGGGTGTTCTGTAATAAACTCGATTCCGTAATAATTAATTATCATATCTTATTTTTTAAGAGCTTAATTTAATAATTTAAGTATTTTATCGATTAAATTAATATTAGTAATTGACGCATCGGTTAATTTAAATGATTTTTTTTTTTGGGTTAGCGGGTGGTGGTCGCGGCCGCGGCTGGCTTACCACGTGGAGAGGACAAGGTGGCGGCCTTTTGTGGGTCCTACTTAACAACTAAGCGTGTATTAGTGGGTACCGGTTTTGTTAACCGGTAACGCTTGTCTCAACGGGTCAAGGAGGGCTTCATTTGTCGTTATATTGTTTTATTCGTAACGTCGTTTAACAATTCAACTTAAAAATAAGTCAAATAACCTGATACGCATTAAACGTGGTACTTGTTATAAAATATAACCGATAGTAATAAGTAGAGAAAAATAGAGGAATAATTTAAACTTCTTATTATTATAAAAATATGTGTATATCAAATAGTAATATATAGATTTATTTATGAGTTAAAAAATTAATCAAACCTATAATATAATAAATATACTACATTAGCTTTATGGAGAAATGTTAAATGGATGAATACATAATTTTGGGTGATAAAAAATGATATCTGTAATTAGATAATTCATAATAGTACTCAAATACTGCTAACAAACTTAATTCTAACTCAATATTTACTAATAAAAAGTTTCTTCGCCACATTTTATCTTATATTAATCACTTCCAAGTTGATATAAGAAATTTATGATATATATTAAATTTTTTGACAATACTAAACCTGCAGTTCCAGATACGTCTGAAAAGACCTCAGCCTGCCAATATTAAATTCAGTGCAGCTCTACATTTCACGGTTATCTGTATTAAAAAAGGTTTGCTCCAAGTAATTAATAAGTTTTTCTTTTAAGTAAGTAATTAATTGGTCCAGCTTGTTGTCATTGAATTATAGAGCCCCTTTTTAAAATTTAGAATTATATAGCTCGCTTTAAGTAGACTTTTATATATCATATATATATAGTGTATATATATATATCATATATGGTAAAGTTCTAGACCAATGAGCCCACTAATCGCGTATTGGTGTACACCCAGTCAATGACTGAAAGGTATTTAATGTAAGAGCACTAAAAATAACAAGCGTAATGGGATGGGCCAATTCATGAAAGATCGTCAAGGTAATATAATGGCGGGCGATTTAATTTATCTTTATGAAAAAATTGTCACCGTTTAAAATTCATAGTCAATTTCGACATGAATAATTTCTTGATGAAAATAAATATAAATTAGTTGACATAATATATAGTCTTAAAAAGAACACTTTTATATAGGACAAATAAGCCTTAATTGTCCAAGTTAATGCTTGGACGAATTACCCGTGCGACCGATATGTTAATAAGAACTGATGGGACCTGTGATTTTTTTCCGTAACGTCATTGTAGTTTGACCGTAGAATTAATTAACATGGTAAAAATAATGCCATAGAGATTAATAATAATCATCTTTCAAATAATCAAAATGTGTAGGTTCTTATACAACTTATAGAATTCATATTTAGATGATAGGTTATGACTTGCATTTACCCCCTTTTGGAAGGAAACAAATATGCCTGAAACAAAAAAAGACAAAAACATTTAAGTGAGAGAGGTAAATTATTTATATCGTTTGAAGAACGAATTAAAAGTGAGAAAACGAATAAAATTGTTAATTTTTTTTTGTCTCCCACCAAGTGATCCGGTCCATTAATTTGGGCTCGAGTACTGAAGTCTCTTATAAGGGGTAGACTCTCTCAACAAATAACTAATGCTTTCACCAGGTTTCGAACTCGAGACCTGGGTTAAGCGAGAAGAAGTACTTACCACTCCACCCCAATGTTCGTTGGTAATAAAATTGTTACTTTGACTTTAGAGAAAAGTGGTCAAAAGTTTATTATGGAGATAAAGTATAATTTTCATATGGTAAACTTTGAGAAGCACCCTGTGGCTCCAAATGGCGGAGCGCAGGCGTTCCAAGTGGTGGACCGGCAACCTGCTGTTGCAGGTTACAACACGTGGTTGCTCCTACGCTGGATAAGCAGGACTTTGTCACTGCCACGCCTTCTTTACTCGGTTTCTTATATTGGTAAATAAAAAGTGGTAAAAACTCGAATTATGGCAAAAATATTTTGGGTTCAATTTTGTTCAGGCATGATTAAGTTTGCAAAATCAAAAATAATTTTGGTTGAAGCCGATTAAGGCAAAGTCATGAACTAAAATGTACTTTGTATTTCTTTTGTAATCTTAATGATAGTAAGAAATTTACTTTTCAAAGAATAGTAGAAATTTTGCTTTCAAGAATAAAATGATATTACTAAAAAATTATTTATATAATATTATTTGATTTCGCATAAGAAATAATAATAACAAATTATTGCCTCTTTTCCTTTTTAAATAAAATTCTTTTGAAGTGGTAAACCTTGATTTATTTATTTTACCCCTCAAAAATAATTCCAAGAGACTGTAAAAAATCAACAGCTATCTGGGTAGGTGAGTCGCTGGATTGGTGATTGCGAGGGTGCGAGGCATCTGAATTTGACTAGTCAAATCAATGATGTTTTTCCTTTCCAATGAAAAATTGTGAATATCAGCTGAATTTTGTTTAGAACAATATCAATTATCAGCTTAATTTGTTTAGATTCCTACTACCCAATTTAAAATCTGACACTGTTATGATTGTATACTCTCCGTAATCGTTAACCTCATATACGTTGATAAACATTGTAAAATTTTCCGCAAAATACGTTATTTCGGAACAATAATCTGAACAAAATTACACATCATAGAATTTACCCCTTTTCTGATATATTCAAGTTCAACCAGCAGCGGTTAATTTATTTTTTTTACAGTTAAAAAGTGGTATCTAGTAGATTGATAAAACCTACTACCCTAGGACTGTCAAATCTTATCTAACTCGTCATGACCCATGTCCCATGTACAATGGCTTTTGTCCCTTTCTTCCCGGTTGGGTATTCCCTTTCAACGTTTTGGCAGCTTCGATTAATTCGTTTTCTTAGTCTTGTTGGATGTGTCGATACAAATAGTAAAATAACAATCCCCTTCCCCAAAAAATATAAAATTTTTATAGTAAACATTTGTCATATGGTTTTAGTCGACATTTTTTATCTACCTATAAAATTGCTGATGCCTCGACTCCCGTCTATTACCATATTTAAACATTCGAGTAGATTCACAATTAAAAGTAGAAATAAAACACGAGAAAAAAATATGAGAATAATTTATGAAAAGTCACAAATAGAATACAGATAAAAAAAAATAAAGTAAAGGAGGTTAAAAATGTAAAAAAACAAGTAGAATATTTTTTATATAATTCGGTGTAAATATTGGGGTATATAGAATGAAGTTAATCCATTTACTAAAAAAAAAATAAGATGAGGATTTCGAGGACGAGGATGATATGTTCTCTTTAGAGAGAGGGAAACAAATCGTTTCCCTCGTTTCTTTACTTGAATTTAGAGAGCTACTAGGACTTTGCCAGAACTCAAAACGCGACATTTTGTCACGTTCAATTCCAGAGGAGAATTGGTCGGATAAGTGTATTTGTATAATAGTCAGAAATTTTGATAACTTACTTCACATAATGGTGAATTTTATAGGAGTTCTTAAAAATTATATTATTATACTACCACTGCAAAACATTTGAATTAACAAATACAACTAATTTATCAATTTATAAAGTCAAATTAAAAATTATATATTCCATGATATTCCGTAGAGATTCATACATAAATTTATATCTGTCATATCAAGTTATATTAGACCTAAGATTCAATTTGCAATCATTATTGTACAAGATTGATCAACGGACTGATCTAGAGTTGCGTCAGCCGCCACGCCACGCCACGTGGCACTAACGTAAGTGCGTACATTTGCATTGACGTAGCGTTAATACACTTACTGTCATAAATAGCGTCGCCTCGTGGCAACGTGTCAAACTGCCACGTGACAGCGTGTCAAATTACGACATGGCTGACATGCATGTCTGCCTATTACGTGGCGTCGCGTCAGCGGCTAGGTTTCCCTATTAAAGGATAAATCTGGCTGAACTAGTTTATAATTTTGTCAACAAGAAACCTACTCGGAAAAGAATTTTTCATATTAGTTCTAACATTTTTATTAGATTTTTATATAAGGAAAGTTCGTGAAAATTAAATTAAGTGTCCAATATGCTGTGACCTTAATTCGACTGGCATTCCAAGAAGTCGATCCAACTTATGAACCTACACACTTCGACAAGTAAGTATTATTTAATTAATAAATTAATTTGTTAATTAAACAAATTTAACATATAATTAGTAGGTAATTACAAGTAAAAACCAACGAATTTAAATGCAACCCACGTTTTATCTATCGAAGCACATGTGAATTAACCATATTTTTCTCAGAAAAGAATCGCACCCCGACACTTGGATTATTATCTATACTTTCCAGGTTGTTTCACACCTTTAAAATCATATAGAAGCATAATTAAATAAAATCAGCGGCGTCTTACTCCGCACTGCACTTGCGTTCTGAATACTTCCACCTTCGGTGTCAGAAATTTTCCAGCTGTCTGAAGCACGATCGAATAGAATCCGTTAATAAGATTCTTATACTCATAAAAGATTATTTTGTTAACCATTTAAACAATTTTTAGAACCGGAAGCCACTGAAACTACTATTTTATTGAAATTATAATGTACAACAAGATTCTTGATGTGGAAGACCCGAAATGGAAATGGCTAACAAACTATTCATGAATTCAAATAAATAATATGAATAAGAAGTTATGATTGCATCTCTCTCGATGTTGTGGTCTCTAAGTGGGAGTTGCTAATTTTTCAAAGTTTCTGTACTTGTCCCTGTATGCCCTAGATTTTATAATTTTTGGTTACAATAATCAACGACAAAATTTAAAAATTTGAAAAATTGGATTATTTTTTAATTTTTTAAAATAAAATAAATTTATAATTTGATTAATTTTTTATAATTAAATTTTATTTTTAACATAGACGGAGGTAGGTGATGTTAAGTGGGGTCAATTGATACTAATTTTTTATTTATTTGATAATTTAATATATATTTTGATATATGTACTCATTAAAATAAAAAAATTATTCATTAAAACATAAATCAACTTCAAAATCAGAATAAAATAATTAAATATTTTATGTATTGCCCAAATTCAAAAAAAATCTGACTTCACCCTGAACAATTATACAGACAAAAATGCTTTCGAGTTTAATATTTTAAACATATAATGTTATCAAGTGCTTACTAGACTAATAATCAACACGCTAATGTTATCAACACGATAATTTCTAGCCGTGATCAACTTTTGAGTTTGACCCATCTTGTAATGGTCCTAAGACTATTCAAAACGGGACGTTGACTTATAAGTTTCCAAATATAGCCCTCGTATAACCCGGCTAGCAGGCAAATGGGAAATGGCAGATTGGTCATGACGTTATGCCAGCGCCGTGATTTATGAACCGGCCAAACCCAGATAGGGTAGGCAGATTAATAATTTGACATGGTCAATGTTTACAAAGCATCAATTACTTTACAATATAAAAATGCACCAATTAATTTATGTTATCTTGGATAAGATACATGGAGGTGACCACAAAAGTGACCACTGTCATCGTTCACCACTTCACATCTAATTTTTTTCCTTCCTCCCAATGTCAATTAGGTGAATAGCCAGACGCCAAAAGTTTGTGTTGTAAGAATTTTCGAATAGTTTTAGTCTGGAGATAGTGTGATTGTGAAGGCCTATCATATGGTGTAATTTCGTGGGGACTTTGGAAATAAATAAAAAATAACGTAATTTTGTACGAGTTCTTTTAGGTAATTCAAAAGTTTTTCAAGCATACTGCCCTTTTCATGTGCATCAATGGCTATTTTTGTCCAATTCCCTTGTTGATCTAGGAGGTCGGGACTTCATGTTGTATCTGGATTTACTTGGGTAAATTAGTGAACCATGGTTGCATTTTTTTTAGAAGAATGAACCATGGTTGCTTGGGTCACTTGAAAATATGTATTATTTACCATGAAAATTAATACAAGTTTCATATCAAAACAAACACGTGAATAGTAATAGTAAAATTCTCATAATAAAATTAGAATTATTAGAATTTGAACTCAAACATCTATAATAATATTTCATTCAACTTAATGTCATCAAAAAATTGTTTCTGTTTAACTAATAAAAATTAAATTATTCAAATTTAGATTCAACGAAACATCAAACCAAATAGCAATTAGTCTTAGAAAAAAGCATCAAATACAATCTTCATGATACACAATAGTTATGGGATGGCCACGTGGAGCATTCCTTCCCATGTAACAGGGGATAAGTTAGAGTGGGCGCGCGTCCATGGTGCGGCAGTAGACATTCCTCTTGAGGCGCGAGACGCGTATTGGCGCACGTGGGCATCTCCGCTACTAAGTACTACCGAAATACTCAGAAAGGTTATTGTACACACGGCTTTGTTGTGTATTCATGCGATAAATATCGGGTCTAATTTACGTGCAAGAGAACAAGATCGCTCAAGTAATAGAATGATAAGTAAGATCGTCTCCACAGAGACAAATTAATCAATTCTTCAATTACCGGATGGTGAAATCCCAAGTCTTAATCTAAGAAGTCGGGATTAAGTGGTTAATCAATAATTAATATCACGAGTCGTTAAACGAATCTAGGGTTGTCAATTTTAAACTCGAGTAGCGATAAAATAAATTAACAAACAATTGTATGCGATCTATGCTAGAACTAAGGTCGTCTATCTTAACCCAAGCAAACAGCGCAAACCACTCAACCAAAGATTAGTCAAGCAACTGAATGAAAAGACAGCTCGTGACCACGAAGTATGAAAATACTATGTTGATTGGAGACTTTGAGTTGTTGATCACGATCCTTGAAAGTAAGAATAATTGAATTGAAAATAAATGTAACTTGATTGAACCTTGTGCTAAAACCGTCAAGAGTTGTCCACAAACTAGGTTTTTACACCTTATATAGTTCTTAGGAAAAACAAACCTAAAATGGGAAAATCCTAGCTAAATTAAACAAGCTGAAAAGTCTTATGCGGTCCAGCCAGCAAACGCTGGACAAACCCAGCGAACGCTGGATTTCCTTCTGTTACTTCGCCAGCGAACACTGGCCAAACCCAGTGAACACTGGGCCTTTAGCACAACTCCTTTTTCATCATTCGATTTCTCGCCCAGGCCATTCACACTTGCCCCACACATTGTCATCTTTCTCTCCACCATCCGAACTCCTACAAAAATACCCAAACCTCGACAAGTATCCTGTTCCTCGACACAAGACATAAACACGAAGAAATACGAAATAACACACGACAAAATCTACCTAAAATGCAAATAAATACATAACAAACACAAAGATTTGTGTGTACGTTTACACGCACATCATGTATACGTATGCATATGATCTGGATTGTCGGATTTCGTGTTCAACTAATCTGAATTGTAGATCTAGGGAAATCTGAGCTGTCAGATTTGTTTTATGCACGCAATCCAACGTGCATAAGTACACACACCAGAGTCGTGTATACTCTAATTTTTTTGCAAAATACTATGAAATTAAGAAGTAATTTCTCCTTAGAACGCATTGAGTGATGGTCCTAATAGGCCCTTCCTATCCCGTGTGGGAAAAGACAAGGCCATCTATAACATTAAAAAATTGACAAAGAAATTCAGATGGTAATAAATGTCCAAGGTATACTATCTTTCTCGTCAACTTCTCTCTTTTCTTCCTTCTCTCCTCCTCCCTCATTATTGTCTCTACCCCTTTCTCATTAGTTCCTCTTCCATTTTTGCTTAACAACTATGATAATGGCCACTAGCGGTGAGGATGTCAATGATGAGCCGATGAAGAGGATGCTCTCGGCGATCCAAATGAACCTTAACGCCGATTTCTTCTAACTTTGTTCAGATCTGCTTGATATCCACCTTCTAGATCTAATAATGTCGGTAGCAGTACAACTATGAGATGACTAGTGAGATCCTGTCGATGATCGATCAGTCCACCAATGAGATTCTGACTCCAATCTTCACTTCTCTCTCCTGGCTCAGTATCCCCGTGACAGTTTGTCCCGATGTCTAAATAGCAAACTGAGTCATATCAAAATGATAGGCTGAATTATATTAGAATGACATATTGAGTTATATCAAAATGATAACCCCGATAATGACGATCGGTAAACTCATCGGTGAGATCTCGACTCCGATCTTTACTTCTATCTGTTGGGTGGTGTCTCCACGATAATAACCTTTTCTAGCGTCTAAATGACATACTAAGTTTTATCAAAATTTCAGACTACATTTCATCTAAATAATATACCTAATTTATATTTAAATAGAAGACACGCCATTTTTAGACTAATAAGATTACATCATTATATAATAATATTAATACGCTATTCAGACTAATAGCAACATGTTATTCTGACTATTATTATGACTAACTGCATTATGTTACTAAGACAAACACAAATATTTTATTCCAATCAACACAAATACGCGCACAGAACAAGATAATTATCTTTTTGTTCTTGATACGATAATCATGTAAAGAAAAAAAAGTGTGTCCTGTAATAATTCATTTACCCTCCCGCAGAGAAAATGTATAAATCTTTTCAGAAAAGTCCAACTACTTTTGATTCGATTATTTTAAAAATTCGTAAGGAGACCCTTTTTTAATAACATGGATGCCTCAAATTTTTGCTAATTATAAATAGTGACTATGAGCAAGTACATATGGAGAATGTTCGCGACTGCCGGCATCTGCAATCAAATTACAAAATTCAATGAAAAGGGTAGTATGATAATTATGTTTTTCTATTTGGACACGAGTCATCAAACATTGAACACTACTAGGTAAGAGACTCATTTTTGGAAAGGAAGCTTGTTATCACTAGGCGGAAGACTCATTTTCGTCAAATTCGTTCTCTCAGCATTTCCAACTTATTTTATGTCAATTTTCAAGGTTCCAAAAGTCGAAAATTAAACAAAAATTGAGAAATTTTCTCTGGTCAGGCAACTTAGTAAAGAATGAGGGCTCTCTTGGTTGGTAGTGATTCTGTTACCAAACCAAAATCCTTTGACATTCTTGGGTTGGAAGATTGATGATCAAGAAAAAATCAATGTTAATTAAGTGGTGTTAGAGATTCATCACCCACTTTGATTCATTTTGGGCCTCAATCATTGTGGGAACTCATCATGCCTAGAATACTCTTCAAGCTTGACATTGCTGCTACTCGGTTTAATCGAGGAATTTGGGAGATGGCAGTAATTTGTCCTTCTGGTAGTATGATCCATGGATTGGTGCTCCATTGAAGTTTCGGTTCGAGAAGAAGTTTGCAAACATTGTTGAATAGTCAATAATTCAAAATTTAAAATTCAAAAAATATCTTGGATATATATTTTGGATTTTTTTTAATACAGATTCAGATAATCAGAAATATTTTTTTTTAAATAGTTCATATCTGCTTGATCATCGAAATCGATTATATAATCATAATATCCGGATAATTTTTTTGCTATTTTGCCCTCTACTACCTCCTGGCTCCTACTTCTATTTTGGAAACTTCAAATTGAAATAAATAAAGGAAACTCAAAATATAAATCAAACTATTTACCTTTTAGTAGTAAATCAAAAGTGAAAGAATTACTAAGTAACTTCATTGCCCTACAAAGCGACAGTAGTATTACGTATTTAAGCTCACCGGAACCGTAGTGGCATGCGGCACGAGAAAGAATGGTTGACTAGATTGAAATAATTAGGATTTCATATTTTTAAGAAATTTTGAAGATTGAGATGGATTGTGAAACACATAAGGTGACGTACGTTCCGAAATAAATAAATCCAAATTCAATTACATAAATCTAAATGCAATTTCGAACACACAATTATATAAATCTGAATTCAAATTTTTTTAATTATCGAATGCAAATTTCAGATACAAAATTTATTTTCAGCCCAGCCCACATCAAAAAGATTCCGGCGTGCACTAACGACTTGTATGATAATCCACCTACCTCCGTCTCGCAAACCTAGCGCCTTTCCTCCAATCCACGCCTGCCACGTGTTGGAATCCTCGTGTAAAGACGTGTTTCCATGTGAAGCATTATTGGACGGTGAGAAAGGTGTTTAATTTCTAATCTCAAATTATTTTTTTGGTGGAATAATCTCAATTAACTTATCACTTACCTCAATCTCTCCCTCAACTTCAAAAGCGAGGCACATAATCCCAATAAACTAAATCGACGAGATTAATTTTCAGTTTCTTAAAATTTTGAGAATTTCTTTTGCATCTCGACGACAGTATAATATTATATTTCAAGAATCGAGCAAGAGACATTTAATTGTAATATTATATTTAGTGTCACTAGCCCAAAAGTTAAAGAAAAGTTAAAGTCTATAGAGTGGGAGTAATGTCAAATACTAAACGCACCTATTGTAATTTAATACCACACGTGTTTGACGATCGACGAACGATATTATTAGATTTTATGCTAGATTTTAACATATGGGTTGTCTTGTACTTTGAGTTTAAATGCCCATGTTTTCAATTGTAAGGTGAACCGCCCCAAATACGCCTTTGTACTGTTTTTTTTTTTACTATTTGATGTATTATGTCAAACAAATTATTTTCAAAATTAAATATTGGGCTACTACGAAAAAGAATGTAACATCATGAATATCAGATGTAAAATTTCTTAATGAACCTAGTAAGACCATAACAAATCCAGCTAGAATCGAACTAATGTCCTATCAACCATACGAAGAGGTTCGGTTATAGCCCAAATCAGCATCCTTAATAGTATTCAGGAGGTCAGATCACGCAGTGAAAATTCATGCTCCATGAGAGGAGCTCCGATTGCATCTCCATATAATTATGATCATTTTGCATGAAAAAAATAAGGGCAAATTACTTGGAGAAATTTTTTTTCTACTTCCAAAGATTTAATAAATTTATTTTTATCAAAATTTTAGAAACAAAATATCAATTTTTAAAAATCAAAGATTGTAGTTGAAAAGGGATCAAACCTCATGGACGAGAGGATAATTTACTCAAAAAATAATCATGCATTTTGTAAGATTCAAGAAGGGTTTGTCTTTGAATAAACTTTCATTGGACAATGCTTCTTATATTTCTAAACGCTAAAGATTTACTCGTTATTCTTGCTTTCTACTTATTCTATCGAGTCTTTTTTTTATCCCTACTAATGATATCAACATTATCATTGTTATAATACAAAATTATTTACAGTTACGCGATAAAATTTCCGATTTGAAGTATATGCAGCTGCAATGGGTATGAAAGTGAAAACAACATGATGCATGCGCGCTATATAAAGGAGCCGTGGAAGTTGTTAACACGCAATCTAGTTTGGAGCTGTACCAAATTGTACGTTTCGCAACTTGTCCGGAATACAACCTTTCCAATTGGAATACGACCTAACACGAAAAGGCTACGATGCTTCTCATGAAAAAGAAAAAACCAAAAAATTCAAAAAAAAAGTATTCACCAATTTAATCAAATAGAGTACTGCGCATTAATTTATATAAAGCTGCCTATTTTTCTATTTACAATCCTACAACTAGTGCATGCCACAAAAGGACAGTTCATATAACAGTGAAAAATGTAGATAATTTGATGAATGATGCAACAGTTTTACTTTTTTGAAAAAAAATTAGTACACGTCAACATATTGCCATTCTCAATCTCCATGATCCATTCTCATTCTCGCACATTTTAATGTATTTTAAATTTTAAATAAACCACATGAAACTTGGTTAAAAACGTATCTAAGTGTCTTGTATTAAGTTGAACTTTTGCTATTTTCTTTTAGCTTCCTTCAGTTACCATTCTCCTTTCTGTGATTAGATGTATTTACAGGGGAGAGGGATCGATCAATTATCCTTTAAAGGTTATAAAGTTTGTGCTATTTTGACTGATGATTTATTGGTCCTTCATTTTGGAGTGAAATAGAAGTAATGTTTACCGCTAGGAAAGTAGTAAGATATTTTGATTCTTTTAAAAATATTTTAGATTCAAATACAATGAATATAAAAAAAATTAAATGAGTATTACTAAAACAAGATTAGATAAGTCTTAACTTTCAATATCGTTAAAAATGTGAGGGTTACAGCCATGTGAGATGTATGGTTAATGGCATCTATTATAGTTTGGGTCTTATCTGGCAAAGGGCCCCATTACACCGGACATCACTAAAAAGTTGGGATTCATTTTTCCAACGCACCCAGTGTCAAGTCGTTGGAAAACATTTACATATTTGGTTTCTATTTTGAAAAATGATTAAAGTAATCAAAAGTTTACATACTCTAATCTCAACTTCATTATTTTCCTTTTTTTACAAATACGAATATTTGAATATTTCTCTTTCTGACCATGAAGATGATGATGAAAAAAGTTGTTGCTGAAGCCTGAAAAAAAGAAAGCTATAATTAGAAAGAACGTGTTTCCAAGTGACAAAGGAAGTGCAATGGATCAAGTGGAGAGCATGGTTCTATTTAGAAACTATTCTTTCAATAATATAAAATTTTCCAATTGTAACAATTAGGAAGAAAAAAAATCTTATATAAAAACACCTAGGTACACATATTCACAGGACACAGATACTTTGAATTAGTTTTTTCCCCTTACCTATAAACTAGCACGAATTCAAATATTAATTGGTAAACTAATTTCCGAATTAGATGGAATCATAAAACATATTAAATGGTTTTTGATATCTAATTTTAATATTATTGTTTATTAAAGTATTGACTTCATAAACTCACCTTACATAAAATAGTCTAATGTATAATTGATAGTGACTACGACGATCTATCATGGCAATTTAAAGTCAACAAGTATAGCCAAATAGGAAAAGTCGGTACACCATTTGCAAATTAAAGGGATTAAATAAAAAGAAGTTGTTAGGCGAACGTCACCTTCAACCTCTGCCGATTCTTTCTCCGCTGAAAATTAGAAAACGTCCATGTCTCTGTGATGGGGCATGAAATTTCCCCATGTAAGCTTCCACATTTCGTAGAATTTGACGTGTTTTCTATTTCCAAAAAAAATATATTTTTTTGAATCGAAGTATTTTACGGGTAGAACAAACTACTATTTTATGTTTTCCTTAAGTCATTGATTTTATATCCAAAATTATGCACATATACATACCAATCCCCACATAAGTTTGCTAGCAATTGCTATATATAAGTAATCCAACAACAGTTTGAAGTTGGTGAATTTCAAACAATTGGTATACGACATAAAATTTGTTCTTGAGAAATTTAATGATTCAACAAATTTTGAATTATAACAAAGGCGTGTTAAGAATCTCTTCGTAACAAAGGACTATCATCGTGCTCTCGAAAAAATAAATCCTTATTAGGATATGTCAAGAAAAGAAGCAAGTAATAGAAACTGGCGAGAGCTAATGACTGTTAACCCTCTAGCAATAACTAGAGGAGTATTATAGTCTGAATGCCGAGTGATTGCTAAGTGGTGCTCACAACTGTTGTCTATTTTGCTCGAACTTTTGTTTTAGACTCCTAAAATAAATTAGATAAATTTCCCATACTCCAAGGTGTTAACAATATATAAAGACGTGTTATTTAGGGTTGTGTATGACTTTTGTATCCATCAATAAAAGCTCTCATTTCTCAATATGGACGTAGATATTGGACCGAACCACATTATATCTTGAGTCCATGTTCTTTGTGCGATTTTATTCTTTAGTTGATAAATTTCTAATAATTAGTATCAGAGCTTATGTTGGAGGATGTTAGACGACATAAAATTTACTTTTGAGAAGTTTAATAGTTTATCAAATTTTAGGTTATGACAAAAGATTATCAAAGAGCTCATCGTACAACAAATGATGGTCATCACGCTCTCAGAGAAAAAGATTGAGAAGATGGAGGAATAAGAGTAGAAAAAGAAGAAGAAATAAGAGTGAAAGGAGATGAGAGATAAAGTAGTGACGATAATTTATTTATGATTGGCAAATGATTGAAGTATCATATCATAGATGAGAAGTCACCGATTGAGATATGAAATAAATTAGAGGCAAGATATATGTCCAAGTCTTTATTGAACAAACTTTATCTTACGCAAAGATTGTACAGTTTTAAAATGAAGAAATGTTTAAATTTGAGCCAACACAATAATAATTTTAGTGAATTTGTTAGCGTTCTCAGAAAAATTGATGAAGAAAATAAGACATTGTTGTTTTTTAATTTTGTTTCTATGAGATAAATGAATAGAATAGCTGGTTATAACATCCATGAATATGGTCTTATATTTGAATGGGTTGGATGGTGATTATTTTATTTTTTATTTTTTAGGTCTAAAGTATTTATTTTTTTAAATTTAAGATAACGTTTGCTCTTTTTATTTGACGCCCAAAAGATGGTAGTTTGATACCTATAAGTTTGTTGATTCAGGAATGGTGACTATGGGTGCTAGTTCCATTTTTAAAATTACTAATATAGGTTATATTCAAATCAAGATATGAGTTGGAAATGAGAAAAAATTGTGTGGGGTTAAGCATATTCCAAAGCTGGAGAGAAATTTGATCTCATTTGAAGCCTAAATAGTGACAAATATGACTATAAGATTGCAAGTGGTCTAATCAAGATGAAGAAGAATGTTATGATAGTAATGAATGGTGAAAGAGATGCTAAAAGTACCTATAGGTTGGCTCCAAGTGATTGGACAAAAAGTGGTAAAAAAGTTGAGATGATATTATTGATGGTAGTGTATCTATGGTCAAAGTACAGCTAGAAAAATCAGTTTAGTTTTTGCAAATTTTCATAGTTCTTCATGAGAAGGAGTCTCATCAAGGTGAAATTTGTTGAAGATTATGATTTCTCACACGAGATATTTTTTTGATAAGATGGAGTTTGTTGGGATATGTCGAGAAAAGAAGTAAATAATAAAAATTTACGAGGACTAACGACTGTCGACCTTCTATCAATTGCTAGAAAGGTATTACAGCTTGAAGGCCCAGTTACCGCTAGATAATTTAGACAACCATTTTCTATTTTGCTAGGACTCTTGTTTATTTTTAAGAACATGTTATTTAAAATTGTGTATAACTTTGTGATTTATATCTATCAATATTTTTTTTTACCGTGGACATAGGTATGACCAAACTACGTTATATCTTGAATCAATATTTTTTATAATAAATATTTTTATGCGATCTTATGCCTTAGTTGGTTGTCCATCGAGAACAAATTGATCATTCTCTTGCTCGAAGATAATAGAATGCTAGTGCTAAAAAAAAAAAGAATGCTAGAAACTTATAATTGCAATATGCGTTTTCAAAGATTATCCAATTTCTTTAATTTCAAATACCAGCTGCTTGATGTCTTCTTCGATTGTATTAAAGAAGGGGGCAAGAAATCCGTGAAATTCGCTCGACCATTGATATAATTTAGGTGATTCGTAAGAACGTTTATAAGCGGGAAAAATAATTGGAAAAATTTAAGAGGAAGACCCTAAAAACAATTATGGGCCATTTAAACGACCGCATTATCCGTGACAATGACCTTGGGGCCATTATATAAGTGACAGACAATTAAAACAGAAAGCATCTTTGAATAATTTTTTAAGCTTCAGGACAAGCTTAACCTAAGCTTTGCCTTCTCCTCCTTTCCGCTTTGTCGGCGGAAAAGTTTAGAATATTAACCTCACAAATATAATCTGACATTCTACCAAAAAAAAAAAACAAATATAATCTGACATATAAATTGTTAACATTTTACTGAGTGAAAAATTAACCAGAAGTTTTACATAATTCACTTTTCGTCTAAGTTTTGTCAAATTAGATTATTGATATAAAAAGTATGGTCATAAAACGCACAAACTCTGCTTTCAATCACTTCCCCCAAAAGCCAAATGTTTGGTGCTTTTCTTCTTATTAATGATATGACTTGAGAATTTGCCCTACCAAAATTTAATTTCGAATAATCATAGTTTTTGTAAAATTAATTATAAATATGAAAAGTTTAATATTTTGTTCAGGTCTAACTGTTAGAAGTTAGTACTTCTTATCACTAAACTTCCTAATTCTTGTGCCACTCAGTTAACTACCAATCTAACGGTTTTCTGAATGTTTGTATTAATGATTGTTACTAATTTCGGTATTAATCCGGTTGAACAACATGTTTTAAAACAATGATGCTTCCATTCCACGCTGTTTACAATTTCATTGTCAATTGCAGGATTTTTTAGAATCTAATAATGTATCAACTGTTGTTTTATAGGCCACGGCTATTTGGAACAATGTGCATATGATTTGGTAGTTGGTAACTTAAATTTAAAATATCAACTGTCGAATCTGTTATAGCAAATACTAATATATATCAAGCTGGGAGGCGCGAGACGACTGGGTCAATCCAAAGGCAACAAGCTAGTTCAAAATTGTATATGGATTTCCAAATCTTACATGAACTTCTTTATCGGGCTTTGACCATGTCTCTGGAACAATCTCAGAATGGTGTGCCCTCTGAGTTCTTATGGGTAAAATTTTATTTAGGTTAACAATATTTTCAATTTACCACATTCTAAAGAAATTACATCTCACTCACAAATCTCATTAAAAAAATTCGTGCTAAAATACAAAAGGAAAAAAATTTACTAGAGAAAAAAAAAATACTTCAGTATCCTCCTATTAGATGTGCACATATGGAAAACAGTGGATGCCGTTTATGAGCTAGGAATATATTTGTGCACCAATAATTTTGGCAAAAGTGATTTACGTTGCGGTATCTAGCTTGACTCTAGATCCATTTCTCCTTTCCATCTTCCAAATTCGATGTACGAAAATTTGGATATTATTCTAACTTTTATATTCATAATCATCTATCTAAGGTGACTTTTTTCATGACTTTTTTCCACCCTGAAAACTTAAATTCAAAATATTTTAACTCTTTTAAAGTCTTTTATCACCGTGTTGTCAATGATTATTCTGGTTGAGTAGATCTTGGTGAGGTAGAAGGTACAATTAATATACCATATTGGAACCGGGTTCCCATGCATAAATGGAGAATAAAAACTATGATTTTGATTGAGAACAAGTACAATAGTTTTTTTTTGGTCGAAGTAGTGCAATAGGTTTCCATTCCAATTCGATGGAATAATAAGTACTACCACCTTCCACATTGCTGTCCAAAATGAGATCACAAATCTTTCTGCTTTTAATCTTAAAACAAAAAGGAACTTTCTGCTTTCTGAGCAACTATTTTTCCTTCCGGAAAAGATTGAATTAGGTTCTCCATAAAATAAGAAGCAGATGAGCAGATATATTAAAAACTTGGTTAAACTGGAGAGAACTTGTTGATTATTTTCGTAAAAGTTGTGTCAAATTCGTCGAGGGTGAAGTTTTCGTTTTGTTCGAGATAACGTAATATATCTAGACACGAGTGTTTTTTTTTTAAATCATCAAGATACAAATCTCGATGTGGGACAGTTTGGCGTTAAGGAGTTAGGCTGGTGGTTTACTACTAGAATGTTGTTTGGTAGCAATCGTCGCTCTAGTTGGTTAGGACAGGTTAACGTTTCATTCACATAATAGTTAAAGATCTTGACTCGTGACTGTTTGAGTTGTGAGTTAATTTGAATATGGTTGATAAAAATAGTTTTGGTTCTCCATTGGCTTATTGATTATCAAATTCTCTTCTTTAACTATATATATGGAATGCGAGATAGTTGGAGGTTAGATAGTAGGAACGATTCATTCTAAAAAAGTTATAGGTCTAGGAGATGGTGAATTTTGGTAATAATCTTAATATATATATATATATATTGATATGAAATTTATTTGATCAAAATTTTGTACTGTATAATATTAACACTTCATGGCCATAAAATGTAAGACCGTTCTGTACGTTAGGAAATTTAGTTCCGGTGGACAAGGAAATTGAGTTGCCGTGTGGGATTGGGTCAATGGAGAGCATTAAGTTTTTGCTCGACGTGGAAATCCATACGGAACACACCAATCGTTCCCCTCTTTTCTTTTATTCTTTCCTTTTCTCGACGAGGATCTCAAAATTTCAAGTTAAGATCATTACCACCTAACAATCATTAACCTGTATATAAAAGATATTATTAAAAAAAAGTTGTAAAAAGACAATATCTGACCGCGCTTATGATAGCTTATTAAAAACTTGACCAAAAAGTGATCCCCTAGTAAATTTTGTGAAATCACAAACACTAATACAAACGATGGTGAGATACAAATATAAAAAACGTTTTTGAAAAAACCGGTCTAAAAAATTGGGTGATTTGAATATATTCTATAGACAAACAATAACTATATTTCATCGTTGTTTTATTAGGTGGAATGGAGGGGCAACGTCAGTTAGTATGTTTAATGAATGACCAAATACATTTTATTTAGTGTAAGGTCTCTTTTGGTAGATTGCCACAATCTAATTCGTAAAATTTGATGAGAACAAATATGTAAAAATAAGATTACCTCTCCTTAATGTTTAAATTGAATAAACATATTAAAATTTTAATATGTTTTTAGTGGCCAACAATTAATTTTAATCATTTTAGAACTAAAAGACATAAGTTCTATATTATTGCAAAATTTAGAGGGTTTTTGATTGAGCCTGGCCGAGAACTAATCTGTGGTTCAAGGTCTCAATTAATGTGCCAAATCCAACATGGGCCCTTCCTCAGAGCCCAGCCCGGTACCGTAATTCTTTTTGCAGTTCCTAAAAGCCAAAAAGAAAAGAACGAAGAGGGAAAAGGAAAAAATAAAAATAAAAAGGAGAAATGGGGAGCGGAGGTTGGTGGAAGCTGATCTTGGTCTCCGTCCTTTCCTTCTACTTCAATGGCGCCTCTTCCCAGGAAGAACCCCAGTTGGGTTCTGCCCGTGTCGTCTTCCAGGTGCCCCTCTTCTCTCTTTTTCTTTTTCTTTTTCTTTTTCTTTTTCTTGTAATAATCCAAATCGTTGACCAAATTTCCGAGCTTTCTAGTGTCCAAATGAATTTAGTTCGAGTAGGATAGGATCACATAGTACCGAATTGTTGCATTATATGGACTCGAATCTAAAAGAATGTATTATGTTTAAATTGTAGACTAATTACGGGGACATTGAGTTCGGGTTCTATCCATCGGTGGCTCCGAAGACGGTGGCCCACATTTTCAAGCTGGTCCGGCTTGGGTGCTACAACACCAACCACTTCTTCCGGGTACTTCTAACTTGGCTAAAGTTGGAGTCTTTTTGGTCTGGTTTGGATCTTTTGTGGTTTCTAATGGGAGGAAAGATTTTTGCTTGAAGGTTGATAAAGGGTTTGTTGCCCAAGTGGCGGATGTGATCGGAGGCCGGTCGGCCCCGATGAATGAGGTGCAGAGGGCTGCAGCGGACAAGACCGTGGTTGGTGAGTTCAGTGAGGTCAAACATGTCAGGGGGATCCTTTCCATGGGAAGGTAGGTAACATGTACTGTTCCTTTCCTTGGACATTGGGATTACTCTTGTTTGTGTATGCTTGAACGGAATTGTAGTTTGTTTTGGTGCCCGGCGAGGAGTGTAATGTTGCTTCACTCATTAATAGAAAGAAGAATTTGGCTTTGAGATCCTAGGTATGACGATATGTTTTCTGATTTGCTCGCATGTAGATACGAGGATCCAAACAGCGGGTCGTCCTCTTTCTCAATGCTGCTTGGAAATGCACCTCATCTAGATCGTCAGGTGTGTGTGTTTGTTGCAAAACCTTTCTTAGCTGTTAGATTATCCATCTGACATCAAACATAATATTTGACTGTTCCAGTATGCTATATTTGGCAAAGTTACTAAAGGGGATGAAACTTTGGCAAAGCTCGAGCAATTGCCTACTCGCCGCGAGGGAATGTTTGTAATGGTAAGCCATTCGTCTTTGGATAAGCTCAATATCAGTCACTACAGCTGCTTCTTTTTTTGTTGTTGAAGAAAGCTGATTATTCTTTGATTCAATCGTTATAGCTTCTATCTCTTGTTGTCTCTGCAACAACTAATCTAGTAAACGTGAAGAGATGCACCGAACGTCATGCACTGCTCACATTTAACTTTATGTTACTGTCGAGGTATTACCTATAGAGTGATATCTGTGTCTAAATTTATCTAATGCTCAGCCCACCGTCTCTCGTGCAGCCAACCGAGCGGATAACGATCCTCTCAACATACTATTACGGTAAGATCATCTTAGCCTCTTCCAATGCAACATGTTCATAGTTAATGCGGTTTTATTTTCTTCAAATGATTTTGGGAATCAGAATTTCCCCAGATTGCGGTTAAGTGTCTTTGCTCTGGCGATACTCGCTTGCAGATACGGAGATGGAAAGGTGTGCTGAGGAGATGCCCGTATTGAAACGGAGACTCGCTGCTTCTGTTGTCGAAGTTGAAAGACAGGTAATTAAGCAAGCTTTGTGAGTATGTTGGTCATTTTGCCTATTGCGTATGATCCTGAGCAAAGTCTGGCCATGTATTGCAACTTGCAGAGAATGAAGTGCTTCCCATGATTCAGTCAGCAAGCACCGGTCAATATTACCAGCCTACAGATGGCAGGGAGCAAGGGAGATCTGGTGGACGAAACTACGAGCAAACATGATAAATGGCCTTTATAATGAACAACACTCACTAGTAAGTTTAGCTTAAACCCCAATTTCAAGGTGTTTCTGGGGTGCAAGACTGTTATCAGATGACTAATTCCCTCAGAACTCTGAATGTAAACTTCAGAGGCCAAGCATCCGGCCCGATCCGTTGAGGGCATGTTTCCTTCTTGGACGGCATTCGATTGGCCAAACTTCACTTTGATATTCATAGTTCGACGTGTTTGCATGAAGTTGCAACACATTGTCTGCTTTGTTCTTGGTATTCTTCCCTTTCCAGCACATTGTCTGCATCAAGTTGCAGTCTTAAGTTTTGGAACTGTAGGCCGACCTCCAAGATGTTGTGGTATGAGGATGCATATAGGTTCATGTCCTAAAATAATGTCTCGAACTTGTATTATATCTCCAACAAGCAAAAACATAAATCAATCACTGCGTTTCATCTCGATCAAAAAATATTGAATTCGAGTTTTTGAAAATATACCAACATTTGTTGGGAAAGTTTACTACCTTAAAAGTGATTATTTATTTCTAATCGATTTAATAAATATTCGGATATCTTTATCTCAATGGAAACATAGCACATGGCTTTGGTGCAACTCAGAAGTCGGCCCATTCGAGACTGGAGCCCTTGCATTGAATACCATCGTGGTCGCTCTAGTATACTTGGACATGGTCTTGTCGGATATTCTCCTTGGAAAAATTCACCGGCCTCTTGTTGCCCATTGACTATTCCAAGAGTCAAATTATATAATTCCTCAATTAGTTTGGCATCATTCTTCAGCCAATTCCACATGGTCGAATGACAATATTGTACTCTTAAAATAGGATATGAATAATTGCTACAGAAATGTACAATTTCTAGCTGATGTTAATTGTTTTGGATAGGTACGCTCAGAATTGTCAAACAGAACGAAAAACAAAATGGATCATATACTTTAATTTGTTCTAATCTTGTATGAGAATTTTTATATTCAATCTACACTTTAAAAGAATGAATAAGTAAATTTTTTACATTTATAAATGAAATTTATCACACTTGTAATTAGTTACGTGGAATTTTTTACACCACTTTTTTCAGATAAAAGATTATCATCATTAATCTGCGCCGTTCGGTGCCTGATTGAGATATCATTTTCACCTCCATTTTCTTTCGCAATCCAAAGTTCGGTTGCTGATAAATGTGAAGCAGTTGCTGCGCCCACAAATGTGATTTATTTATGAAGGACGGTCCCTACCGTATTTAAAGGAAAATTGGGCTGATAAAGGGATATATCGAGTTCTTGGTCAAAAATTGATACAGAAAAAAACATGGTGGGAGATTGTTTGGTGTTTGAGGTCAATTGGGTCAGCGCCATAGCCCCATCCCTCTCATAGATTGTTCCAATATTTCAAGACATTGCGCTTTATCACATATGAGGTTGTCATGTGATGACTCTGAATAATAATATATGTCATCCATTTATTCAAAAAAATGTGATAACTATGTTAGAATTGAATAAGCATGTTTGTTAACTGGAATTGCCGAAAACTTAATTTAGGAAACCGAAATTCTATATTCAACCTCGTATTGGAATCCGTTTGTTGAGGGCTAGATCCAACTTACTGGCTTTGTGCCTCCAAAGATTCGGATTGGATCCATGGATCAAACATTTTGGGTCGGATTTATTAATCGTGAGGATAATATTAAAAGACATGATGTGATCCTATATTAGGCTGTTGAACTAATTTTCTACGTCCGTCACATATCATTGTACTACTCCATTAGGTGGCAAGATTCTTATTCACTTAATAGCTGAATGATATAATATTTAGATTTTAAAATAAAATTTTGAACCGAGAATCTAGTTCTGGGAGACATAAACAATGTTTATTTTATATTTTATAAGGCTTGAATCTAATTATTTTCACTTGACCGACTTCTATCGATCACAAAACAATTATACTTGAGAGGTGATGGTGACACAAGTTTCTGATCTGGAATGCTATTGATTTGTTCTTATCAGAGTTTCCAAAATCAATCAACTCAATTAAGAACATCAAAGAGTCACCTGTCCTCGTTGTAGGCATGTCTTATGTAATCCTAAAGATGAAGATCAGTCACAGGCAAATTAAACATTAGCACGTTTTCTTGCTCGTTAGGGCCACGTTGTTGTCTTGATTTATGCGAGTCTCTTTTTTGGACCGTACGAGGACAAATGGCGTATATTTCGTTATATGCCAACCTTCATGTCATGTGCATTTTAATATGATGCTTAACTATTTTAACAGCTTATTGAAATTTGATTGAGCAAATATTACACCGAAAATTACTAGAAGTGATCTACCTAGAGAAATTTCTAGTTCCGTTGTTGAGAGTGTTGTCTCACATTGGTTAAAATATGTGGGATGGACAAATTTATTAGTGTTGAAAATCCACCAACCTATCACCTTAAGGTTTTGGATTGGATATGAAAATTCTAACATGGTATCAGAGCGGGTTGATC
Organism: Hypericum perforatum; assembly: GCA_012979155.1. NCBI lineage: Eukaryota > Viridiplantae > Streptophyta > Magnoliopsida > Malpighiales > Hypericaceae > Hypericum > Hypericum perforatum. The sequence goes on along the minus strand of SOPF01027723.1, from coordinate 132,777 downwards.
CCCTGCCCATTGTTGAGCTCACACGACCACCGTTTCTCGCATTTTGGTGAAATCAAACCAGTGCAATTTTCGACCCGATATGGGTCTCGTTTGAGAAGGCGTGTTGAGAATGTTGTCCCACGTCGGTTAAAACATGTGAGATGAGTAAGTTTACAAGTGTTGAAAATCCACCAATCTATCACCTTGAGGTTTTAGGTTGGATATGGAGATTCTAACGACCATTGTCTTTCCGGATTAATTGTAGTAGCAATCTTTAAGTTCTCGGAAGTTTCCATGTATTACGAGTAGCAGAATACCAGAGTATAGAAGTGAGTTTTAGCAATATCAACACGATGAAAACTTTTCTTGCTGCATTTTTTCCCGACTGAATTTTATCGATGCACAATTTTGCAAATTGAGTTGCAACTCCTTTCTTACACAAATTCTGCATTATTTATGTTTTGTAAATGTTATGACCATTAAGAAAAATTCAAAACTAAATCCTCGTAATTTCTACAGTGTGCATCATGTGTGGTCACAGACTTGTCCATTTTTCAAACTATTTTGTTACCGTACATAATAACATGCCCTTGCATCTCAACCAACAGTTTAAATAATTTATTATACAAAATGTACCTTAATATTCTTCATGCAATGTAAAGTTGAACTTTGACACTAAAATACTAACTTCTAATTTTTGAATTAATTATTAAGATGTAGAAATGCACGTACGTACTTAAACATACAAAAATGAAATAATGAGCACATCTAGACATGGGAATTGAGGAAAGGCTCTCCGTTCCTCGCCTCAAAACTGGCACGACTCGAGGTGAATTTGTCATCTTAACTATGATCCTTACACGGCTCCTCCTTAAGTTCTGCTACTTTGTTTCTTGTCTTATCCTTCCTAAATTGAATTAGTTGGTCCATTTTGTATCGAAATCTAAGGTAGCACGTTAAAAAAATTCAAAGCTTTTGCACACGACAAATCGTCAACGATGATTAGTCTCTTACGATCTCCAGATGGGATATGTAAACCTGCTAGCGAGATTCTCGAATCTCAAAGATTTTCATTGAATTAGTTGGTGACTGATACATTTTCTTAATTCACTTATTAATACTAAGATGACAGTAATTACACCGAGAGATCACGTGCAGGTGACAGGATCTTAGTGGTGCAGTATTTAGCGGAATTAGAAGGAATCGAATTTGTTTAGTAAATTATTACAAGGGAACTGGCAGCGTCTACTAGAAAGCACGTGCTATTGTTACCTCGTCGTGAACCAAAATATACAAGAATCTAGGTGGTAATGGTAATTCAAACATCAGTAGAATTTTAACAAATATGTGATCGTGATATATGAAATTTAACACTCAAGAATTGTAATACGTATATTATTATATTGGAAACAAAACGACTTACAAAGAAAATAACAATTTGAACTAGGGTGCGATCAAATCAACTCTAATAAATTGAGTTTTATTTAAAGTGTAAAGTTAAACTACTAATGATAATTTTTCTAAGTGATAAAATAATTAAATTCTTTTAACTTTATTTTGAATTTTCGAGAACATACAAAATATTATTAGCAAAATAAATATTCAAATATTGTCATATTTGATGCTCTGTTCTCAATACCATATTTTTTAACACCATATTTTTAGAATAGAATGATATTTCCAACCGGTCAAAAATGTCATACAACCCAGTTTCTCCTCTGCAAATGCTCCAGCTACTTGCTCACTAGCTAGCTATAAAACAGTTGATGTATTTTTTTTTTGTTAAATAAATTTTTGTCCTGGCCAGGATTTGAACTCTGATTAGTTTTGATATTTTTCTTGTATGATTATAGCCAAGACTCACAAGTATGTAGCTGATATATTATATCCTTATGCAGGGCCCGGGTGAACCCAGAATATTTTGTAGTGGGGATAATACATAAAATATTTAATTATTTTAATATTTATTTTTAATTTATAGATAGATTAACATTTTAATGGGATCAAACTTTTTATTTTAATAGGTACATACACTAGAATATATATTAAATTATCAAATAAATAAAAAATTAAGTGAGTTCAATTGACCCCACTCCTCCCTCCCTCCCACTCTGTCCCTACGTACCATAAAATTATTTGGATAAACTTTTAAGAGTTATTTTATTTCAAACAAAATTTTTAGTTCAGTATTATATATTCTATGCATAAAAACTTATATAATATGCTTTTAACTCATTTTGGCATCATTTACATAGAACATAAAATATAAAAAAGATACCAATATCATGAAGCCAATCAATAGTCTCATATATTATAAAATAAAAGAGTCGGATTATATGCAGAATGGTATCTTTTTAGGGGTATAAATAATATGGTATGGTAGTATGTATTTTATAAATTTAGATGAGGAAGGGTGGACATAATTCACATGACAAGAAGTAATAAGATAACGTGGGCTTGCGTGCTAGTACTGACACAGAGAGGGGCCTCGTCGCTGCTGGCCGATAAACAAGCAATTTTCCTCTAACCCACTTGGCGTCTAACCACAAATTGGAGACACTGAGAGAAGGACACCATATGGTGTATGTCCTAGTTGATCCCCTTTAATATTGTAGTTATTCTCTTACCATATGTAGATCAATTTACAAACAATGTTTTAAATTTTTTGATCGGATCAGTGGTTGGATCAAACCAATACCATATTGGTTTTGTACATAAATTTGGGTGACGATTCAATCAGCGGTTACATGTGTTGTCAATCACAATTCAGCTAGTCATTCTCATCGATTTATTCGGTTGAGCTAATAGATCTAAACCAATATATAGTTTTTTAAATTTTATTAGGTTAAAAGTGAATAAATGATTACTTTAATACTTGTAACTTATAAATTTTGTGATAATATATATTATGATTATTTAAAATTAAAATTTTTATTTTGTTTAACAAACTCTTGAAAAACAAAATATTCTTGTGATATTGTGGTTCATTAAAAACATTGCTTACAAGTAGTTATTTAGTATTTTTTTGAGAATAATAAGTAGTTATTTAGTAAGAGACCTATTCATCTCGCATCAAACTACAAAATATGAAATAATTACTCGAATATCCGATAAATTGGAGATATTTAATTTGAACTCTCTCCCTCTCTTTTTTCAAATATTCAAGAACCCGATATATATATATATATTATTTTTTTTGGGTTAAGAAACCTATATATTAAGTTGTAAGTATCACTATAGGACCCACCCCTTTCCCCATGCACTTTGTCTCCTTCCCCTTCTCAATTACACTACACATCCACCTCCCTATGTACATGTCTAGTCTTTTTCCTTATATATACCTTGGCCAATTCCCTATTATTCTCCCATGCATGGAAACCATCTCCTCTTGCCCATTACTCGTCTCAAAAAACCCACTCCCCAAATTTTAAATTTAAACACCTTCCTCGCCCTCTTTAACTTGCACTCCTTGAAGAGCTTCTGACACCATCAATATTAGTGCAACTCTTGACAATGTCTAGCAGAAGATCGTCTCGGTCCAGGCAGCAGTCAGGTGTCTCCAGGATCAGTGACGACCAGATCATCGACTTAGTGTGCAAGCTACAACGACTCATCCCCGAGATCAGCAATGGGAGATCCGACAGGGTAATTTATAATCTTTATTTGCATCGTGCTACAATTTGTCCCAAATTTTGATTATAATATCTTAGCACCTCGTATATTCATATCCATCTCTTTCTATTTATATTTTTGGGTGAAAATCTATTAGCATGGGCAATGCATGTATTTATATGCTTGAATTTATTCGTGTGGCCTTCATTGGACTAATGTATGGATAAGCCAAGCCAACTAAAACCAAACTCCCTCGCCGCCTCATTTATTTCTTGTGGTGGTCAATTTCTTGCTGCTACAACTTGCAATGTTTTGTTCCCTTCTAGTTTTCCGACACTAAAGTAATAGAGTGTGTGATAAATTATTTAAGATTAGAACTACGATTAGCCATAAACCCTCCCAAAAATTTAACGATGACCCATTTTTACATATTTGAAACAGGTATCAGCTCCCAAGGTGCTCCAGGAGACTTGCAACTATATTAGAAGCTTACACAGGGAGGTCGATGATCTAAGCGACCGGTTGACTGTTCTATTGGCCTCAAGTGACACCGATAGTGCTCAAGCAGCGATAATTAGGAGTTTGCTTATGTAGTAGCCAGGCCAAATAACGTATTTATATAAGGCAGCGGCTCCATCCCTTTTATCATATATGCGTATCCCATGCTATTATTGTTGTTGCCACTTTCTTGTACGTGATATTTCCTAGATTTTCCTCTTACAGAAATATGCATATCTACTAGGTATTAAGATCGACTCAGAAGAAACGCTCTAATGTTAAATATTTTATGAAAGAATCTTGTCGATATTCAAACAATATATTCATATCAAATTTAATTAGTTGGTCTAAAAAATATTTAAATATAAAATATTTAAAAAAGTATTATTGTCATGGGTTGTGCTCCCTTGTGACCTACGTACTTGGTACGTTAATTCTACGATTTCGTATTATCATCGACCTCCTTAAAACCAACTCCACATATAACACAGTCACCGGTTTCCTCATTTGGCTGCAATTTAATGTAATCCAGATGATGTATATAGATTTCTCAGTCCTTGCCTAACTTGATAGATTGATCCTATTCCAATTAAAAAGGATAACATGTTCCAAATTGATAGGTTGATATAACATGAAAACAAATATAAAAGATATTTTGGCAGATAAAAATTGCACCAATATGTCTCTTTCACTGTATCTTATTTGAAGACAACCCTGTCGATACTATATTTTACGAGTGTAAATAAAACATATTTTAAAGTGAATTTAAGTCAATTATTAGGCAAAAAATGTAACTGATACCCAGATCATAAGATACTAATTAGTTAAAAGTCTAAAGAAAATTATTGTACAAATCATATATGTGTGTAAATGTATTTTGTAATCAAAATTACATTTTCCCCAACACTAGCTAAGCATCTCGATTCATTAATTAAACCCCTCAACCAGCGGGTATATCCCTTCGATTTATGAAATTCTGCATTCAAACGTTAACGTATACTTTAAGCGTTATTTGAGCTATTTCTCGTGTTCTTTTCGTGTAATGCCGTGTCATAAAATTGCATATACGTATCATGTCAAATTCGGTATAAATTAAATCAGATATTTTATGCGAAATTCTCCGACGACAAAGAAACAGTTACTTGCAAGGAAAATTTGAAACCGGGGAGTATGCCATAGGCCCACAGTGGCCAACATATGAAGCTGATAGTTGAGTATCACGTGACTCTTACCCTACATATACTGAGCTATCAAAGCACGAGTTGCACTCGCCTCACCCCATATCACAGGGCTCCTACCCTATGCCATACCAATATTACTAACTATTGACCTCAATAATCTCCAAAAATTTGTTCTGAATGATAAAATATTTTTCATTATACGGAGGAAGTCGAGTTAGAGTCTTATAAATCAGAAATATAGTATTACTAGAGGTTAACAAAAAATGTCAAATTATTTACACTGGGAATTTTTTCTTTTCCGAACAAGTAACTTATAAACAATTAATTTAGGCTCAAAGAAGTTTAGGCGAGGTCAGACTAGCCTAGACATGAAAACAACTCACATGTCCATTATATTTTTAGCAGTACATCAAAAGTATCAAATTTAGTACTCAATAATTGAATTTTTATTTTTGCTCACTTTCACACAATTATATAGTAGAACACTGTATTGGCTTTATTCTTCGTTAAAATGTATAGGTAATCACTGCATATATGATCTGATAGAAACAGTGTCAGTTCTTAAGCATGAGGTGAGAGGATCGAATGTCATGACTGCCAATATTCAAAATTGTGAAAATAATTTACTTTAAACCAAAAAATGTATAGGTAGGTTACTTATGTTACTCAGAAGCATGTAGAATTTTATCACGTAGTGTATTTTTTTATAAGTCATACTGCAATTTTTTAAGTGCGAATATGAAGATTAGCGTGGCTGGAATTAGGTGAAAGGAAAAGAATTGTTAATGACCCATAGTTTTTCCAACCAAACTGTGTATATGTAGACCGATATTATATCCAGCATGCCTTAATTTTTCTTTTCAAAGGGGCATGATGCGGAGAATATGTTATTAAGTAGAATATGGAGAATTGACGAATCTAATAATCATGATATTACAAGCTAAGATTTGATCAAAAAAAATATTACAAGCTAAGATAAATGCTGAAATATTTTTGTATGACCATATTTTTTGAAATAAGAATCAGTGATTCAACCAATAAACTAAAACCTTTTTAAAAATATTTTTTAACTTTCTATCTTGATAACAACAAAAGTAAAATTTGGAGAGTCATTCATGATGTTTTAAATCAGGAGTATAATTCAAAAAAAAAATGCAAATTTTAATATAATCTTGTAAGTTTGAATCCTTTTGAACACGTCATTTTTAATCACACTCAAATAATTTAGTGGTTTTTTTTCGGCCGTGGTTGAAGGACAAAATAAACATATCCAGGCCCATAACTATGGTTTTCGGCCCTCCAGGGCTTCACACTCTCAGGCCCATTAGCGTAACCGCTGCCGTTGGAGATTCTTTGGAGAAGAATTTTCAATTTTGGTGCACAAATACATGTCCGGGGATTGTGCCTTCACGGGCGACGTTGAAGTTGGATTCGGAGAACACGAAAATTTGTCCGGGGATTTGTTTCTTCCTTTGAAAAGATGAGATTTTTCATTGAATTGATATATCATTTATATTTTTTCCACTGATTTTTTTTTAATTAGTGTACCCTTGGTTTTGCCTCTCAAACTAGTATTTTTTGAAAAGTGTTGAACTTATATAACTATTTCATAATGAGTTAATTAGACAAATTCAATAGTTTAAATTACATTTTTGTATTAATTAAAGATGTACCCGAACAGTAAAAAACCCCCAAAAAAACCATGGTTCTTAAAACGACCCGATGGCCGACCAGGAATTTGCTCTGACTTCTGGGTCAGCCGGTCCAATCGGCACAACCGTTAGTCAAATCAGATTTTTTTCTTTCTAATTTTTCTGTAATTTTTCAAATTTACATGTATATAGGTAAATAATTTATGTAATAAACTAATAATAACACAATATGTAAAAAATAACATATAAACATATCAAAGTTTTTATAAAATACACCAAATAAAATATGGATATAAACGGGTAGTCCCAGATCGAAGGTGAAACTAAGATCAGTAAATCGAATCCGTGTGAACCTCCCGATTGAATTGGATTTTTCGTGCGAACTACCCAATTGGACCGGATTTAGGGCGCGGTCCAACCACAATCCATTTTTAACCCTAAAAACGACCTACTTTCATTTTTGATTCGTGGTCTGACCGGTGAGATCACATTTTCTAAAACTAGGAGAAAAATCCCTAGACAAAAATTAGTCCACGGCCCATTACCAAAAGGCCCAGAAATGATCTCACGGCCCGGAACCACACTAATAGCCTTGAAGTCCACTATTCCAGGAATATCTTCATTCACGTCTTCCACCGACCTCCACCAAACAAAACCAAAGACTACGGTTCTCATAAAATCGAAACAGGGTAGTAGAAAAATGAGAAGAGGAGGCTTCACAATGCATTCCTTCACATGGTTTGAAACTAGTGTGCTCTTGTATTTTTACTCATCAGTAACAAAATCTATCCATTTTTTATATTGCTAGAGCAAGTGATGATTGGTCATTTGTGTAGCAAATTTGCCTAATTTTTTGATCATCAAGAAAATGGTATTTCATTCATTCATCATCGGCCGAGTGGTGAGATCACCTGATAATCTTCTATAAATTTTAAACACAAATCTTAAATTCAAATATCAAAAATGTAATTTTCCGAAAAAAAAAAGTTTTGCAAGTCATTTTTATGTTAGAATTTAGACAAATTCAAGAAAATACTGGTCGAAAAATGTTTTCTTAACTCGTAAAAAATGTAATTTTCAAAGTCAACAATCATATGATATTGATATGTACAATTGCAATATCGCTAGTCGCTGCTAGTTTGGATTGCTACTTAAACTCGACTCTAAAGTAACTATAACCCGGTATATATAAAGCGGCAATATTATAATATAATGAAATTTCAGAGTTTTAGATTATAATCAAATAGAGACTGAAAATTTTGTATTAATAGATAGACTCTGAAAATTTTGTATTTTCTATTAATTCTCAAATTTTTGTTGAAAATTATTGTACTCTCGAAATCCTGGCGTGTTGATGTTTACGATGAGATGTCTACCCGAAATGTCTATAATCTAAAAAGGGAAAAGTACATATAGGTACCCTGTGGTTTTACCGATTTTCACTTGAGTACCATGTGCTTTTTGGACCGTAAAACAAGTCCAAGTTATGAAAATTTCCATCACGGACCGGTCCCGAACTCCGGTTCAATGTTTTTTTGACAAACGACGTCGTTTTGTAGCTGACGTGCATTGCCACGTGGTTTAGACGATGATTACTCGTTGCTGACGTGGCATGGACAAATTACCAAAATAGTCCCATTTGATTTATAATTTTTAAATTATCCCTCTCCTCCCTGGGACCTCCATCTTTGTCTTCGATTTCCTAAACACACTACCAAATTTTCAAAGGATCCACACAACACTTCCACGAAAGTAATTAAGCTAGGAACCCAGAACAAGTCTTCTAATTAAAACCCATAAAGAAAGACGAGCACTTTACTAATGAAAAGAGAATCAATTCATAATTCTTGGATTCATCGGCCAAAACCAAGAGGCAAAGATGGACACGTTCTTGGATTCTTTTATTCCACTTTTACGGATTGTTATAAACAACCCATTCACCTTCTCCATCGCCTTGTACCGGAAGAGCATCTCGATGGCGCCGCTGCCGTTGCTGGCGACGCGGTCGAAGTCATGGCGGAAGATCGATCGTTGAGACTAGGGTTAGGGTTAAGATTTGGGTTGGGGTTGGGACCGGTCGGGATAGAGTCGTGTTCTCAAGCTTCGATAAGACACCTTCTGCGAGAAGGCAACTCAAATATTGCTATCGATTCTCCCGACTCCACTACCCCAAACAGGCAAACTTTTGGGCGATTTCACCTTTGATGTTCTCGTTGTCAAGATCGATCTACTAGCAAAAGGTGGCTTCCTTGTTCTTAAGCTTGGTGGGTATGGGCTTCCTCTCGGCGAGAGCTTGTTTGATCTTCTCTACACAGATTGAGATATAGGAGGAGGAGGCTGAGAGGGAGAGATAATATAAGGGTTTTAGCAACGTTGATCTGATTTGGATGGGGCAATTGAGGAGGAGAGGGATTTCTGCTCTGTTTGATTACTAGGATTTCTCTTGGGCATTTTGGTGAACACCTTGTAGGCGTTATGTGGAGAATGGGGGAAGAAGAAGAGGGGAAGTGGTTTTTAAAAAAAATAATAAAATATTTAGTATTAAAATGGACATTTGACCATCCACGTTGACAGTCCACGTTAGATGAGGAATGACGCCGTTTTACGAAAAAATTCTGGACCGGAGTTCGGGACCGGTCCGAGATGGAAATTTTCATAACTTGGACTTGTTCTACGGTCCAAAAAACACATGGTACTCAAGTGAAAATCGGTGAAACCACAGGGTACCTATGTGTACTTTTCCCATCTAAAAATGTCTATAAGGCTTCAATTTTGTGGTTTATTGATAAGATATGATAAAAAAAAATTAAATTCAACTACCCCAGAACACCAACCAAAGAGGAGAAGAAGGAAATTAGGGCATCGATGGTGTTAATTAGTGATTAGTTGTTTTGGGTTTTGTTTATAGAATTGGCTTGTCTTGTATCAATAACATGAAAATACCATTAGATAATTACTTGGTCTATTAATATTTAGATTATGGAGTGCGTTTTTTGGATCCTCGGTGTGAATCTCTTTTATGTTAATAGTATTTTGATTATGGTGTTCAACGGAAAGAGAGAGAAATTGGAGAAAGAGATGGGAGGAAAAGGAAGAGGATGGGAAAGAGTTTTTTTCTTTGTTTGTTAATAAAGGATATTTTAGTTATTTAGCAGGCGATTCGTCAAAAAAATATTATGATTCTGATATGAGAGTTCAGAGAGTATAAGAATGTTCAAATTACATGGATTTGAGAATTAGTAAAAATACAATAAGATTCTCGTAATTCATTTGATTATTCCTAATATCATAAATATAATTATCTCTAAATATTTGTTATTAGAAAATATTTGAAAATTAAATTAACTTTTTATACATTACTCAAATTTATATTTGTACTACATCCACAAGTAAAATGTTTGCTTCCTATTATGTGGATGAAGTACAAGTGAGATAGGGTGATGTTGATCCGGTGCTATTCCGTTTACTAGCGGATCGTTCAAACAATATTCTGACCAGAGATAAAAAGATAAAAATAGCTCGAGATTCTTACTCATTTATGTAACTTTTATCCTATCCAAAATTAAATTATTTAATCTAGTGAATACGAATGGATTTTTAAATGGGTTCTATAGGGTTGCATATAACTATCGGGATACGTAACAAGAAAGTTACAAAGGATTCATACGGTTGGCCTAACCAAGAAGTTGAGCTAATAAATAAGTAAAAAGCCCATCTGCTGCCTCACTCAGTTTCTGTATTTGCGTCATCCCATAATTAGTGCAATCTTACCCATCTTGGCGGGTTCAGCCCACAGAAAAAAATACCATCGATGATCTGTACTATTTACCAACTAAAATCTCACTCGACGTGAACATCAATCATATTTTCAATGTTTAGTTAGTTACTCAAATCTAAAGTATTTGATATAATAAATAACAAGATACAAACAGTTTAGAAGAAAAGTTAAAGCACTGATCCAAAGATTTGATGACATGATGCAAATTTTCACTATTTTCATCAATTTGATTTTAGTTGAATACGTTAATATTGGCTGTCATGTAATAGAGGTGACTACGGTTGAGAATCTTCAATAACAATTGTAATTAAGGTCTAATTCTTTTGGAAAAAATCAAGAAAATATAATGTTAGAATCTATGTTTCTAATTCAAAATTATAAGAAACATTTATAAACTAGTACATCTCCCATGTTTTAATTAATTGGGGACACTCTCAACATAACCCTTCAAACAAGATCTATCGGGTCGAAAATCGCATAGATTATGATTTCACAAAGCAAAAAATAAGGTCATACAAATACAACAAAAAACATGATATCAATCCGCTTTGATGTTAGAATCTTCATATTCAATCCAAATTATTAAAACAATGGATTGATAATTTTTAACAATAGTAAACTATCTCATTTCACATGTTTTAACAAAAATGGAAGATATATTTATCAATTCAGCTCTAAATAATCTGGTTTCACAAATTCTTGGTTAAGATAATTTCCAAAAAGATTTAACTTCAAGAAACTTTGGCCTTGGTTCAAATTTTGGTTACCAAGAACCTTCAATATTGGAACTCCGGCTCGACTGCTCTATTAGAATAGTGGTCACTACCATGTATCAATTTTCTTTCATCATCCCGAGAACTATACGTAAACAGTTCCATACTAGTGACCAAATTCCAATCCAATCCAAGAAATGTCACGAGGGCCCCCCAATTCTGGATTCCTGACCAATGGGCCACCCTCCCTATTTGAAAAAGTTAAAGACATGGCCCACGACGAGAGTTGAAAATAAAATAACCCAGTAGTTGACAAATCACTGTCATTTCATATTTCGCCCTGGCCCTCTAATTTTATTATTTTATGCAAAACAAGCCAAGGAATAAAATAAGCAAAAATCCAGATAGAGGAAAAGTTTTAAAGTGACGTCGAGAAAAATAGAGGGCACATGGGATAGGTGTAATCTGAACAAACAGCCACAAGCATGAGCTGCATGTGGATGGGAAGATTCAGCTATTCTTTTTATATATTTTTGGTGGGTCTCCCTTCCTTTTATCTTTTTCAATTTGGTTCCAATTGAAAATATAATAGTAAATTCAATGAACAGTTGAAATATAATATGTACACTAAAAAGGGGCAAACAAAATCACCGTCATTCCAGAATAAGCGTAATCTTAATAAACAATATTTTGATTTTAACTTTTTATGAATATAATATCGTTGAAAATATGTACTCTACGACTCCGGATATCACTTAATTTCAACCAAAAACTCGAAAGGAATGCGATACTGTGAGAATTGGAATTGTCTTCTGGAGTCTGGACAATTTTTAAACCAAGTATTTCTTGGACCTTAAGAAAGGCGAGCATTTTTTGGGATACTTAAATGAAACCTTTCCGTAACAGCATAACCTTGCAGATTGGTGGGTCCCCAACCATCTTATATATGTGCATCGATCCTCGCCCCTGTGATACGGCTAAAACTACACTATAGCCCAATGATTTTCACCTCCTTAAAATAAATGTTACATTTTTATTTACTTTGATATGTTTCCATTTCTTAGATTGACATATAATGATATTGTAATAAGTTAATTACTAGTTCAAATTTGAGTCTTACAAACATAAGAATATCTAGATTAGTCACTAGTGAATATTAGTTGAGACACTCCGGTTGCTAAACACATTAATTGTAATTGCATCATCCACTAATCTCCGGGGAATGGGATGGTTGTGGATAAGTCACCAATCTGAGGGGCCATGTATTGGAATTGAAAGTGCCTCTTTTAGTTTGTTCACTTTCATGAGTTCGCTGTCTTTAACCTGTCAAATGTTTATATATCAAGTTAGTCAAGGGAATTGAACAGTGAACTTTTCACGGACCTTCAGAAAATTAAATTTTCGCAGGCAGCTACAGTTTGTTTCACAAACTGTAGCTTGGTAGGCAGTACAGTCCACAATTTCTTCTTTAAATGGTTCTTGAGGGGCAAATTAAAATTATTCAATTTCCTCATTTGGGCCATCAGTTGGTAAAACTTGTACTCTTTATCCGGCGCAGGTAACGCTGCAATCACCTGGCTGGATTGAAAATCCTACGTCCACTGCTCCTCCCCATGCATCTTGGTGAAATTTTTATGTGGTTGGTTTACTGATCTAAGGTTATTATTTGTCAAAATATGTATTGACGAGTGTTCGAATATAAGTACAATTAATTTGTAATAAAATAATTTTGTTCTGGAATAATAAATTAATACGTCCATGTTGACATTTTTTCAAGTGCTCTAAAAGGTGCATCAGTGTCTATCTAATTAAATTTTAACCGTGATTGAAATATATAGTAAACGTCACTTGCGTTTGAAGCAAACGCACAAAAAAGACTATATAACATAAAGGGAGAGATTAACCTCCTTTATGAACTCCAAATGATTCGAGTTTTTTACCAACGAATAATAGTTAGAATGAAAATAGATTATATATCATCTATCAAAAGTTAGTGAGTCAATACTCACTCCTTGCAAAAATGAAGAAAAAAAAATTGTTTCGAGAATAACGAAACTCAATATCATCTGCATCCCAAAGTTTAGTCCAACTAGCCTAAAGTTCAACATAAATGTCTCGAATTTGGATAATCGACCATATTATAGTGGCATAAACCAAAAACATAACGGGAGGCAATTTATGTAGAGGTGGTGGGCTTGGGGCCTGGAAGTTCGGAGAAGAAGGTGGTTGAAAAGATAGAGAGGATGATGGGAAAGGGGTTCGTCTCCATGCACGATGCCTGTTGGTGGGTTAGGTAGCAACTCCTGCCCCTCCCTCCCCGTTTGGGTCCCCTACTTAGATTCCAATCCTGCCCTTCCCCTCCAGAGTTGAACCTCAAAATACGTAAGGTCGTTCTAAGTAATACCGTATTGAGTTTTATCACTAGAAAATTATTCTAAACTAGACCCGAATAATAATCAATTTTGAAAATCGAACGTAAAACAGTAAATAGGTATTAACTAATACGAAACAACTCTCTCGTTCATATTGTGTATGATTTTCAAATTATAGTAATCGAGATAGTTTACTTTTTATTTTGTAAAGGTAGAGTTTTTATTATAAAATAGAACAGAAACAGATAAATTACAACTGTTTTCAAAATTATAATTCCAGGGAAGGACTACTGTCATTGTCTAGGAAAAAGACGTTCGAAATTTTGCCACTCGTGCTCTCAGAATAATTGTAGCGTAATATTTGAAGTCGGTACCCTTTTATATTTCCAGAAAAAATAAAAACGCGACCGAATAATTTGTTACGATGCTCTTATACTGTATGTCCAAGATAAATTTATTGCGATATTTTGAGATATGAAGATGTTGTCATCCTGTTGATTTTCTTTTTTACTGCAGTAAGTACTTTAAGCTTCCATTCTTTCTTATTTGGCTATCAAGTGGGTAAACCTTGGAGCTTGTTTCAAAATAATGGAGAATTTCATAAAATTAGAAAGCGAAGAGTTATTATTCCCGTGTGGAGAATCGAACCGAAGGAATCACATTATTTTTATGGTGTAAATCGAGAGTTTCTTTTCCATTTTGTTTTTAACCATGCCCAAAAATGATTATTTTAATACCATAGCAAAATTATGTGATCAAAATTTACTTGTATATTTAATATCGGTAAATGTCGCTCCATATAAAGTCAAGTGTACTTGACTATCAGTATCACGTCTCTCTCTCTACTCTCTCTCTCTCTCTCTCTCTCTCTCTCTCTCTCTCTCTCTCTCTCAATGAGCTCATAGCTTCCAAAGAGAACAAGTTCTTCACTAGGAAGTGCTGCTAAGGTATATAACCCTCTAATAGATCCTCCAAAATCCACAATTTTCAACTTCTTGAAGAAGAAGAAAAAGAACTCATAGCCTCCATTTTTTTTTACTTTCTTTCATCTGAAGCCACTCCCAATTCCCAATTCTCCACACTCATAACCATATAATCTGTGATCACAAGAGCTAGCATTGGCTAGCTTCCATGACTTGCAATGGGATGGAATTCTTCCCAACAAATTACATGCTCCAACCCTCTCATGAGGATGATAACCAACAGCCTCAGGCCTCTCTTAACTCCATCCTTTCCTCTTGCACTCCTCAGGATTTCCATGGTATGTACATGCCTCTTCACTTGGTATCCTGGTTCCAACTAGAGCAACTAACTAAACCATGTTCGAGTCAGATATGTAGAAACATGAAGAGTAACAAATTCTTCCACCCTTCTTTTTTGTTTTTGCAGGGGTGGCATCATTTCTAGGGAAGAGATCATCATCGTTCTCGGGTATAGAAGTGAGCCACGACCACCACCACCAACAACAACAACCAGATGGAAGCAACATGGGAGAGGATGAGCTGTCCGATGACGGATCCATGGCGGGGGAGAAGAAGAGGAGGCTAAACATGGAGCAGGTGAGGACACTTGAGAAGAACTTTGAGCTTGGGAACAAGCTCGAGCCCGAGAGGAAAATGCAGCTGGCAAGGGCGCTAGGGTTGCAGCCAAGGCAGATAGCTATATGGTTCCAAAACAGAAGGGCAAGGTGGAAGACAAAGCAGCTTGAGAAGGATTATGACATCCTCAAGAGGCAGTTTGATGCTGTTAAGGCTGATAATGAATCCCTCCAAGCACATAATCAAAAGCTTCATGCTGAGGTAATTATCATAGCCTGAACTCTTTAGGGGCTTAATTATATTTGTGATGTGTTGGGTTTTAGGTGATTGATTGTAGACATTTAATTATATTTGTGTTGTGTTAGGTTCTAGGCTATTGTTTTAGGTGTTTGTATTTTTGATAGTCATGGTTTAACGCTTTTTTTCTTTCATAGGATACAAATTTTACCTTAAGAAAAATCATAACCGAAACTAGTTTTTCGATATTTTTTATTTATAATTCGTTCCTCTCTCTGTGAGACTTTTACTACTTGAGCTACACCTTTTTCGTTTCTTTCTCTCACGACCGAAAGTCCATCCTTTTTTTAAGAATAAACATATAACTTTATATATATATTCATATTGAAATCTTTATACACAATGGATCATGGTAGTGGATGCAATAACCGAAGTTCAAATACAAAAGTATATAGAATTGGAGTCTAAATCTTCGTATCTCAAAATTTTGAAAAACTCTCTAAACATTTAGATGATTTTGTTTATTGGGCTTTGGACAAGATTGTGCAATGATCATGGACTCTAGAATTGATGATTGGATATATGAGGATCCCTAAATGTTCCCATGCTTTTTGGCCTTTCCAATGATTTGTAGGCGTACTAGTACCTTGGTGACTTTTTACTTCTTTAACGATTATGCCTTATTTAAATCGAAATGAGCTGTTCATCACATGCAGCTTCCCAATAAATTAATTGAATCCAATAGATAAATCCAAAGAGAGGAGAAGTATATATAATTTTCTAATGAGCAAATGGCTTCATGGCTTTGCCAGGTAGAGTCCTAATTCTTCCAACAAAAAAATCACGCTTACTTTTGATTACAAATAAAAGTGTATTGTACGTTTGGGTCGAATAATATATAGAACCTCTAAATTTTCTCTTTTCTTCAAGTTATAACTTGATTTTAAATTAAAAAAATTTAGAGTTCACCAGCAAGATGGATTGATAGGGATTTATTTAATTTTATCAAAGTCTCGTGTAGCAGCTGAGTTAGTTTAAATTTTCTAGGTAGATTTTTACTACCATTTATATAAATGGATCTAATAAATATTGTATACTATGTGATACTCACTAAAAATCCTGCAATTTTGAAATTTTATCACTAATTTTTAGATGGACATTTTCTTCTGATAATTCCCTTGATTTTGAATTTGAGTCAATCAAATTCTCAAAATTAATCTGTAGCCCACGTTCCTATTTATGGATGGATGCAGATATTGGCGTTGAAGAGTAGGGACTCAACAGAATCAATCAACCTCAACAAAGAAACTGATCAAGGCTCATGTAGCAACAGAAGTGAGAACAGCTCAGACATCAAGTTGGATATCTCTAGGGCACCACCAGCCACAGATAGCCCTATCTCCATTAATCACCCAATTGCAAGCAGAACCCTGTTCCCACCATCCTCATCTCTAAGGCCTCCTCCTCCTCCTCCTAATATGGCTCAAAATATCCAATTTCAGAAGCTTGACCAAATGGTGAAGGAAGAAACCCTAACCAACATGTTTTGTGGGATTGATGACCAGACTGCATTTTGGCCTTGGATTGAGCAAAACCACTTCAACTGATGGTGGTTGGGATTATATAGGAATGTCCCTGTTGGGAGGAATATTTTTACATGCAAGTGAAATCAAGAAAATATTTGGTTAAATCATCACATACATGAATGGAAAATTTGATTGCCGTGTTTGTTTATTTTTTTTTGTGAATTTTATTACAAGTGCGATTTTTTTCCTGCGCTCAAGAGAAATTGGTGTATAAAGAATCATATTTTATAAATGAGGCTGGTTTTGCAGGTTGGAGGATAATTTCTAGAGATCAAACCAACCTCTTGTTTTGGATATTTATCATCAGTGACACCTTTTGTACTACTATGATAATTAATCTCTATGAAGTAACCAATTATATTATGACAAACCGATTGATATGATCATATGAATGATAACTAGTTTAAATGATAAATTATTTATATATATTAGAGGAAATGTTATCAAAATAGCTACCGGAGCTCGATTCTTAATTCTACATCAAAGTTGATGAAAACAGAAGGGAGAGGAATCTAGCACACATCCCAATGGTGGAAGGTGACAAGCGCATGAGAAAAAAAGATAGCAACTAACAAGGAAACAAGCGGAGTGGGAGTGGGAGTGGTCATTCTCGTGAAGACGACTTTGGCAATATAGTCTTGGTGCTCGCAACAACGGAAGGAAAAAAGGAATTTCCATTGGAAAAAATCGGTGTTATTTTGAACTCACCGATTTTTTGATACAGCCTGTCATGAAAACAATGGCGTATTTGACCTTCATGAAAAATAAATTTAAAACTGTTTTTGGGTCATTTGTTTTTCTACAAAATTATATATTCTGATGTTTGAGTCAATCTAACCACAAAATACTATAAAATTATTTCTATCAAGTTCAACTTTTTTTAATTAAATTTAATTTTTTTACCAATTGAATCAATCTTAAAAAGTGTTACATGTCAACTTGTGTCACCCTCTTCCAGGAATCAAACATGTTAGTCCTTTCCTTCAACTTTTTTTCTGTTTCCAACCCCCAATCCCATTACATTACTTTTTTCCCGACCTTTTATCGAGCTAACTCTTTCTTCTTTTTTCTGTCACCTTACTCATCGGTTCTTAATTAGGATGCCATGCCTTTTCTAAAAAATATATATTTTGCTACCCGCTTCGATACTTCTGTTTTTAATTACAATAAATACTTTAGATCGTAAATAACTAAGCATGTTCAAAATTTTAAATATATTTAAGATTAATTTAAGTTGTAAAAAATATTAATCTCAGAAGTTCTCCAATTCAAATAATAAGACACAATTAAGAGATTATCATTACAAAACATTATACAATATTCAGATTCTACAGAGAATAACTAAAAAAGTTGGTGCCGAATAACCACTACATGAAATACAACGGAGCATGTGAGTAAATCTTAATCGTATCTCAATCGTACAAACGGACGACCCTAATTAAAAGGGTTCCCGACACGGCAGTTTGCCTGCCACATTAGAGATGTTCCTTTATGGGATCATGGGATTATGTTAAATTAGACTGAATTAAACATGTTTGGTACCAAATATTAATCAGTTAAAACAATTTTTCAAGTTAAACCAAGAGGTATCAACATCGAAAATAACAGTATTAGATTTATCGAATTTTTTTTTATCACTTTCAAAGGTCCTACATATTTAAAGTTGAATTAATTTCTTCTATAAATTTAACAAAAAAGTTAACATGGTTGGATACTTCATCATAATCTCCTAATTAATCAATAGATGACAACTCATAAGTCCCCCCCTCCCGTAATAAAAAATAAAAAGAGGAAACCCAACTTTTGCTACAAATTTCTTGTACTTTACCATAAATAAGTGTTAATTAAGAATAGCCAGTCTCGAGTGGCCATGTGAACAGTGGTTAATTTCCCACGTAATCTCTGGTTTCAGGTTGGCTGCTTGCAGTGGAGGGAATTTCGCAGTGTTTGGTGTCATGGCTACAATTAAAGTAATACACCTCACATGTAACGAGCAATGACCTCAACTCGGCTGTTGTAAATTACTAAAAAAAATATGTTTTGAATTCATGAGAATGTAGTTATATTAATGTTTATTGGAAAATTAACAGTCATTGAATTACTCGATTTGAATAAACATGAATTAGTCTAATAAATAGATGGATGATGATGATGATGATGATATCAACAAAAAATAAAGCAATGACATGCTAATTTATCACACCATTGAGATATTTTAGATTCTGTCATCAAAACTCAGGGGCCCCATGTCAACGGCTAACCCATTAATTTACACAAATAATTCCCTCCGATCTCGCAGCAAAAAATATATATATATATTAAGCATGAGGGATCTTAAAGATGAGAAGGATTATGTAACTATTGTAACGAAAATGTCTTATTATACGATCGAGGTTGATACTGATAATGTCATTAAACTACTACTATATTATTTATGTCTGGTCTCAGCCCACTTATACTTTCCTTGTTGAAGTTCTTTATGCGTCGCACATATTGTCAGACCAGTAATGTGACAATTGCGCTGGCAGAATCGCAATTATCAAGAATCTTCTCCGGCATTAATAAACTTTACTTAACATTGTCCAGAAAATGCTTGGGTTTGAACATTAGATAAAATATGATCATTTGTTCAATGTTTGATTGCGATACAATTCTGTATAATATATAAAATAATACACCATATCGTCGTAAAATTATGCCAACAATAGTTTCCACAGTCGAAACAAAAAAAATTATTGCTCCACAATTTTGGTATAATAAACATATTTTTGGTTCATTATGAATTCACTCCTGTTAAACGTGAACTGAAGCCCAAACTCTATTGGACTACTCTCGTAGAATTCGGCCCACAACACAAAGCATCAGCAGCCCATGAGACCAGTCTTTCGGAAAAAGCCATACCCACGCCAATTTGAAACCGACCAAAAATTACATTTTTTTTTATAGATACCAAAAATTACTTAAATCAATTTTTTTTTGGTTAAGTATAAGTCATTAAAAAGTATAGTAGTGTTAAATGATTATTGTCACTTTTTTATAATTTTATCTCTTTCAAATTTGAATTAGTTGGTTAAGTAATTTTTGATGTCTTATTTAATATTCAGAATTTGTTTTGGTTTCTTGAAAATCAGCTGATTCTTTATCGCAATTCATCAGCTGATTCTTTATCGGTTTAATCCTCATTCGTCAAAAAAAAAAAAAATTGGATCGTGTGCCACGTGGACACAAAACATTAAAGGGTCCCACATTCCTCATCACAGCCAATAGAAAACGAGCAAACCTAACCAAACTACTTCCTCTTCACAATAACGACCACCCATCCATTTCCCTCCAAAAAGATAAACCAACATCTAAGCCCCCCCTCTTTCTCTCTCTATGGCCACCTGCCACCGGCGCCTCCTCCCACCGCCTCCACCGGCGGCCACCCTCCACCTGTCCCTCTCCAGTCTCCGCCTCCACCCCTCCGCCGCCCGCCCGTCCACCCGATCCCAAGCTTCCTCCACCGCCACCGCGGGCCCCGGCCCAGTGAAGAAGTCCCGGCCCAACGCGGAGACCGTGTTCTTCGATGGCGGGTCCCACATAGGTGACCTGGCTGCGAACCTCCTCCTGGGGTTCACCCTCCTGTGGCTGCCCCTGACGCTGGCCGCCGTGTCGCGGGCGTTCTTCCTCCGGTACCGGTTCACCGACCTCCGGGTCACGGTGGTCTCGGGGTTCACCGGCCAGGACCGGAGCGACTTCTCCTACGGGGTGATAAAGGACGTGCAGGTGGTGCCGAGGTTCATCGGGGAGTGGGGTGACGTCATCATCACGCTTAAGGATGGGACTAAGGTCGACCTCCGGAGCG
Organism: Hypericum perforatum; assembly: GCA_012979155.1. Taxonomy (NCBI): domain Eukaryota; kingdom Viridiplantae; phylum Streptophyta; class Magnoliopsida; order Malpighiales; family Hypericaceae; genus Hypericum; species Hypericum perforatum. Next base: position 111,787 of record SOPF01027723.1, on the reverse strand, counting down.
TTCCCAGGTTCCGGGAGGTGGCGGAGTACTGCCGCTCCATGGCCAAGAAGAATTCCTCGCCGGCGAAGGATGGCGGCGCCGGGTCCAAAGGGTTTTGACCAAGGTGTGGGCCGGGCTTTTCGTTTATGTGTTTTGGGCTTTGACTTTGAACTCTTCAAGGTACGGGTGATTTTTTTTTTTTCGTTTTATTTCTTGCAATGTATATTTGATAGCAGTTGCAACTAAATTGTGATAAATCAGGAGAAAATTTCCCAGCGTAAATAGGCGAAGGCAATTACTGTTGCAACTGTTCGAAATTTGACGGAATTCGAACTTGATCAGTCGATTTATTGGATATCTGGATGCACGTTAATTTTAACCTAAATTGTTGTTATTTGAGTTAGAATGCACTCGATTTAAATTCAGACGGGGTAAAATTTATTGCCTTTATGACATACCGTGCTCAAAAGTGCAATAGTTTACGAATGTTCGTAGTTTCGATGAAAATTAGGCAGTCTGTTTTTTCAGAACTGAACTAACATTAGTACATCATAGTAATACCTAAATAGGGAAGACATTGGGCGAGAGGGCGTATACAGCCGGAGGATAGACGGTACTTTAATCAGAGAGTAAGGAACCAAGCCTAATATTCTTGGGAGCCCAATCAACAACGTAGTTATGTAATCTACTTACTAAGCTAATAGTACAGAGAGAGGAAGTAAACAAAGATCTTCCCTAAGATCCCAACTAAACTATCAAGAGACATTCGGGTGAGGGTCTTGTGCAATTGGCTAATTTCTTCATAGCCTAATTTTGAAGCTGGACGTAGAAATGGGATGCCCACGAGGGCTTCCCCTATCTAAAGGTCAAAGTTGGATAACACTTTTAAAAAATTAACATTGATTATATTGCTTAAAATTTTTTTAATTAAATCCTCAAAATATCAACTGACACCCCCTAATTAAGGAGCTCCAAAGAGTAAGGTCTGGTTTGCTCCCGTCGAAAGTGGAATGTTTCATGGGGTTGGCAATCCAAGAACGTATTCAGACGCGTGATGTTATGATCATAAAGAGAAGAATTCAAGTATGGGAGGCTCTTTGCCCATTTTGCTTGTATGATGATGAGTCAAGCCACTCACTTATTGTTGCTTTGCCCTTTCTCTCGTTCTATTTGGGACCATTTTGTTAAGCAATTTGGTGTGGAATGTTGTGGCTTTGATCATATAGAGAGGGCACTATCTTCTTGGTGTGGTTTGATCGAGGGTGGCATGGTCGGGAAGGTGTGGTTTACATTGTTTGGAGCTACAATTTGGAGCATTTGGAATCATCGAAATCGGGTGATTTTCGATGAAAAATAATGTGATCATGAGCTTCTCCGGCATACTATTTATCTTTGTACCCGTGAATGGTTATTTTGGTCGAGGACTTTGAAGAGCATTGGCAATCAAGAGTTAAAACTTTTTTGGACTCACTTCGAGTTCGATAGGCTCGCTTATTTCGTTTGGGGTCGCTATAAATGTGATTTTGTTCACTATTTTTTTGTCTTTATTATTAATGAAGCATATTTACCTACCAAAAAAATCAACTGACACCCCCTATAATGTGTGCGTTTCACGAGGAGGAAGTCTCGCAAAAATTTCCATCTATATGACGTCCCAGGAAAGGAGAATTCTCAATCTCTCGAATGATTTTCGGTCTGTTTCTGTTTCTCACTTGGGCTGTCTTTTTTACTAATTGGCATTGTCCGAGTTTTTTAATGGAATACTTTGCCCAATAAACCCAATACTTGGCCCAATGGGCCTTCACGATTTAAAGAGAGAGAATTTTTCTCGCGATGATAAATTTCACTCGAACGCTACAATAAAATCTGGACATATAATGAAATACTTGAATATCGAATTTTTCATCACAAAATGTTTTATTGGTCCCTTTGTTGCAACTATGATATAACGTGACAAAAAGTTTAGAAGTCTGAACAGTTTTATCTGTGAACATCTGGCCTTAAGAATTGACAGAACTTTAAGGTTCGATATCTGACATATATAAATTTTAGCATTAAAACTGCATGTAACAAATAATGTGAAAATGTCTCTATGCAATGAAAATTCAAAGAATAAATATATGTTTTTTGAAATGTAAATTTTTACTCCTAAATATTTAGGATGCTTCGTATTATTTGGCTAAAATTCTTTTAAAAAAATAATTAAATATCTCAACTGTATAGCTTATACAGCTATTGAGCATGCGTAGTTTAGTATCTGCGAGATACCAAAAGAGTGCAACATTCTATTGTCCCACAACTTATAGCTTAACATTAATATTATAAGCTAGTGTGACAGAAATTTCGAATATAATCATTTTATTGGACAGAAGCAGCCCCCAGCAAGATAAAAAGAAAACAAAGGGAGTTGGTGTAGCTGCTACAATAATCATGTCGACTTGAATGGGATGGAGCTATGAGCTATCCTCCTGGGCCTTCCCAGATAGATTCTGACAAATTTTCATGGCGAAAAAGAATTTGGCCCCATTGCACCCATCTGTGAAACATAAAATTGGGACACGTTCATCATTGCCCGTACCTTGAACAAATGAGTTAATTAATCAAAATAAGAGATGAATTTAAGAACGAAGAGCGGTACAACCGAACTTAACAATTTTAATTAACTAAAATAATTTTTTATCAGGTTAATTTACGAACTATTTATGTAGTCCTATTAATTGTGATACTTCGTTGATGATATGTTTTAGAAATGTTGAAGTAATTTGATTTGGGCAAAGAAAAAAAATCTGTTATTATATAATGTCGGATCACGGAGCTAATGGAGAATCAACTGGTCAATCTTTTTGTTAACATAAAGCTGTTGCTTGCTGAGGTTTACAACGGTTGGTTATGGGTCTATATATGCACTGGAACATTTCGTGATCCGATAAATATATGCGATTGAATCTACCGAGGGACTAAACATATCTTCCTCTGTTAGAAAAAAAAAGGAAAGGGGTGCGAAATGGACCAACTTCCTGAATTAATTCACAGAGAAAAGGGAGAAACTGAAGCCTGTGGGTAACCAATCCATCAGGTACTTTTGACCAGGAGGAGTAAATCGAAACAGGGTGGTGTCAAGTCGGAGAGAATATAAAGCATTTTGGATTATTATTTTTGGTGTAATGGAATATAAGCACGTACGGTTATGGGTTGTGGGTTATTTTGATTGATATCATATGGTATTTAGATATTGAGTTAGATAAAATATGTGAATAATGACAAAAAAAATTTTGCTGAATGAGTATTTAACACTTTTATATACTCAATCGTTCAAGTTTGAAACATATTAGTTAAGTTGGAATAACTCACCGATGTAATGTAATATCTTTATTGAAAGATGCTAAAGAGAAAAGACCAATATCATCAGAGGACAGAGTGTAAAATTCATCCTCAAGCTTCACTTTGCCAGATTGTTGGCTTCTAAGTACTTTTGCAGGCGCCTGCCATAAAGCTTACGTGTTATCCCTACAACGCCATGACCATCCATTCCTAGAAATTGATCGTATTTCCCACTTTTTAGCAATTAAGTACTTGAAATCCAGAGTGGATTGGTTCGATGGAACAGTATTTATTCCCCTAGTCAAACTGTATTGCTTTTGAAGGATTGATCAAATTAGACTTGCATTTGGAACGAGGTTCATCGTGTGCATGGACTTAATAGCATGAAACGAAACGAACCACGTGATTAACAACTTTGCTTCAATATTATATTAATTTTTTTTTATCCAACGGCAAAATCTTATGACGATGTGTTAACAAATTTTATTGACTGTCGATTAGACACATCGCAATCGATTCTTCATGCTCTTGAACATTTAATCGCTTGAACGAAATGTATGTGGTCCATGCATAGAAGAAAAGCAAGAACAAATTGATGGGCATCGAGAAAGAACGTATACATAAACAAAGAAAGGAGGGTTCAAAGCTAGGGGACGTCAATCTCAAGAGCAGTTATATCATCAATCTCTTTATCGCGGGGTGCAAGTTGCATCCTCTGTCTCAGTTTATTGGGCAGTTTGATTAGTGTGATTTTTTTACCCTTTTTTCCATATAGATAGATACATAACTCCTCGCTTGGAATAGGGGGGCCGACCCCAATTGCTTGCATTGCGGACCCGTTAGCTCAGGGATTGACATTGTATTTATTTGTAAATGAAGTTTTCAGATGGATTCAAAACGGAAAATTTACAACTTGCATGATGTTGGTTCAAATGACAATGAATTTTGGATTATGTACAAACGTAATAGATTATGTTGATTAGAAAAAAGAAAAGAAACTTTGTGAAATGGCAAAATAATTGGGACAATTTCAGCATCCGTTATCGATTCTTCATCAATTATTTTTATTGGTGTAAACTTTTTTTTTTTTGTGGAAACAGAAACACGTTAGTAAAGGATTTGATAACCTTAGACATTCGGCATCTTTTTCTTAAAATAAATTGTATTATCCCTAAAACAAATTCAAAGGTAGTTTCACAACGATAATTACATCCATCTCTTAAGAATCAAGAAAAACATCTATCTAAATAGCTAATTACAAGATAGAAAACAGATAAAACTTCGTAACCAAAAGAACCAAAACCAGAGTCCCCATCTCCTTGCAACACGATTAAAATCTTTAATATATTAAGCACATTTACTAATGAATATAGCGTATGCTCTAAGATTATAGATAAAAATCCACTTTAATATTTTTAGTATTTTGCGGTTAGATCGACTTGCACAGTTTTACACGTAATATTAAAGAATATTCTATCAAGTCACATCAATTTTTAGTTGATACTACTTTATTTAAATAATTATTTTTGAAAACAAATTGAATAGGTCATTAGACTCAATTTGAAAGTAACTCTTAACAATTTCAAAATAAAATTCCTAATTACAGAAATGGGTATCTAATTCCACTTTGTAGGTTTTTCTGAAATGGTATAATATATTATTTATCATCAACTCCAGTACATAATACACCATTTCACCCCCACCATTATGTTTTAGATCATTCCTCATCTTCTTTTGTAAATTTATAAAGCGACCTATATCTATGTGAGTCCTGCCACCTTTAAAATATTTAGCAGGGATATTATTAATTATCATGATAATAGGCGGAAAAAGAAACTGGTGGAACAGAGGATTCATTGTAGTAGGACAGTATGCGAATATTGGCCAAACACTTTCATGATAATTCTAAATCTTATTAAATATAAAAAATATCTTTATGGGACCTTCAATTTATTAATAAAAACAGTGCTTAGTATAAGTGGTTCACATTTATTTGCATTTTTTTAATTGACGAATTATCTTCGAGTTCTTCGCATTATTAATCGAATTTTATCTCATACTAAAAAATGACTGATATAATCAAATTTGATTAACATTCTATATAATTAAGATTTAATCTTATATTTTAACTCGTAGAATTCAGATTAATCTGAATTATGTCATGTTTGTCTTTTTTGGATTAATTTGTTTGGGCGACTATGTAAATATATAATTATTGAAATCTATTGATAATTTTTTTTGACAAATTATCATATTAACGATAGGAGGAGAAATATTATGTAGATCTTTTGAAAATCTAATAATTGACTAATCAATTGAAATTGTTTTTTATCTTAGTGTTGCTGGTTATTATGTAAATAAACTCGACTGGCGCCAATCAAAGCTTACAACTTATCATCATGATCTAATGCAACTTAATTTCTTTTATTTCATGATATTATTGCTACACTAATTCCAGTTTATTCGTACACAAATCGGGTTGTCAATTAAAGTAAAGACCACCGGATTCAAGTTTCTTTTATTTCATGATAATATTGATACATGATCATCATCGGAAGCCTTCTTTCGATTAGCAAGGGAGATCTAGTAGATATCGAGCATTCTTTGCTGACCAATTTATCTAATCTATAACTTATTAAGATATTTTGAATTTACATTTTAAAAATTAATCGAGTCATCACCGGAAAAGACAGACACCAATTACCAATTTGCGTCGTGCAAGAAGAGAGAAGAAATCAGTGCATAGGATTCCCCCAAAAAATATTTGCTTTAAGAAGAGCGTGCTTTGGGAGAAAGTGACGATCAACGTAGCGACCATCAAAGAACTTTGAAAAGGAGGCTCTGATATATGAAATAATAATAAAAAGACAGCAATGGCGCCAACTTTATGTGTAGGAATCCCAAGCACAGCGTTCATATAAAAGCTTAATCGAGGTGGTGAAAGATTTGCATTTATGTATCACACTTTTTTTTATTGGTTCCACACGTGAGCCCTATATTGTCTGTCATCCCCTCTATTTCAATTGCTCTTTAAAATTGGTAGATTTGTATTTTAACACACCATGTACCTGTGATAACTAGATGATAGATGATTTATCTAACTGATAACTCTCGATACCATTTACTTAACTATTCAATCTATTATATGGATTAATTAATTTTATCCATGTATCATGATAAATTACTAAACTATTCACTTATCATATTGTCGGCCCCTGATTTATATACATTCAATTTTATCCTGGTCCAAATTTGAATGTGAATACTATTAAGTTTTTTTATATTTCTCTATCATAACCTGAATTTTGCAGTGTGTCACTTAGTTATCAATAAAATAAAACCTGTGTCATTTAGTTAGAGAAGTTAGAGAAAAGGCAAAACCTTAAGTTAGTAAAATGAACTTTAACCTTAATTATGTATACTAGCCTTAGGTGGGTACCAAATATTCACCAAATCACCAAATATTCAAACCAATGTTAATACAAACTTAAGTTAAAAGATATACAGAACAATAAAACTGAGTACCAATTTAGAAAGTTGAGTGGGCAGTTGCTCCTAAGAGTGAGCATTTGGATAATCCGAATTGAAATTATCCAAAATTTATATTATCCAAAATTTCTAAAATTACTATTTTTTTATCCGAATCCGAATCCAAATAAAGAATTATCTGAAATCCAAAATACAAAATTATTTTGGACATGGATTCAAATAATCTGATTTTTCCAAATTTTTAACAAACGTAACAATGGTATAAACTCAGACCCTCATAATAAACAACGGTAGTAGATAAATTCGGACTCTCAAATAATCAAAAAATTACCTTCATTTTTATTTTGAGACAAATTTGTAATAAACAAACATAACAATATTTTTCAAAATGACATAATAAAATATAACTAATATCATAAGAGTTAGGATAATAAAATTATTTTATTACTTATAATAAATAATTCATAATAATTATAAAAATAGATATATTACTTGAGAGTTGTGATGTACTTGAAGGGAATCAGGAGGCTCCATGGAGTTTGATTTGATTTCCTAAACTACGTTTACCTTCAAATATTAATTAAATAAAATATTTTACACAACTTTAAACATAAATTCTTGAAAATAGGAAAATTTTAACTAATATATAAGAGTATGATAATAAGATTAGTTTATTACTTTATTATTTATAATAACATAATAATATAAGTTGAAAGATAGTTGTGAGAGATTAGTTTATTAGTTTATTATTAATAAATTAATAAACATAGTTGTGAGAGATACCCACTAGTTAGTACAATGGAACCAAATTATAAGTTGAAAGAATTTAAATATTGAATACAAAAATTTAAAATTGTGTTATGAAAATTAATACTAATTTATAAGCGTTAAAAACTGATAAAAAATTAACAATATTGGTTTCATTCCATCATTAGGTTATTGAATAAGGCCGCTCTGGTGACAAAAGATTATATACAACCTGAAGGTTCATTGACAAATCCATGGAGGCTAACGAGCTTCCAACAAGTGGAGGAAGTGAAATGTCTGATCAAGATCGTTCCGGTTTGGACATCAGGGATCATAAGCCTAATCGCCATGACTCAACAAATGGCCTTCACGATCTCACAAGCCATGACCATGAACCGGCGACTCGTACCCCACTTTGAGATGTCCACTATCTCGATAATCATGGTCTCGATGATCACCATCGGCATATGGCTCCCAATATATGATCGGATCCTTGTGCCTTCCCTGAGGAGGATCACGGGAATCCAGGGAGGTATAACAATGTTGCAAAGGATGGGGATCAAAATCTTGTTCTCTATTACGTCTATGGTGGTGGCTAGGCTTGTAGAGAAGGTGAGGAGAGACTTTGCCTTCTCTCACCCGACCGCCACCCCAATGTCTATCTTTTGGCTGTCCCCACAACTATCCCTAATGAGGATGTGCGAAGCATTTAATAGAGTTGGGCATATCGAGTTCTACAATAAGGAGTTCCCCGAGCATATGACGAGCGTCATCAATGCGCTTTTCTTTTGCTCTTTCGAATTAGCAAACTATATTAGTAGCTTGCCCGTCGTGATCGTTCATAGGACGACTGGGAATTCACACCATCAGATTTGGGGCTTTGGGTTTATCTTGATTTGATTCGTCGTAGTTTGATTTGATTTCCTAAACTACGTTTACATTCAAATGTTAATACATTAAAATATTTTACACAATTTTAAACATAAATTCTTGATAATAGGAAAATTTTAACTATTATATAAGAGTTATGATAATAAGATTAGTTTATTATTAATAATAAAATAATTATAAAAATTATAAAAATAGATATATTACTTGATAGTTGTGATGTGTTAAAATAAAATTATGGTTTAGAAAATCAACTAGCTCGTCATTGATCAATATGGACTCTTGGAATCCATAAATTTTTGGTATACATCTATTCTCATGAATAAATAACATGTAATCAAAATTACATGCAATAAATTATTAATAATAATAATATAAGAGATTAAAATAGCTTAGTTGTAAGTAAAAAAATTATTATCATCCTCAAGTTCTTCGTTAGCTGGTAGCCTGGGATATTTTAATTTAGGGTTGAACGTGTTTTTTTATTTAGAGTTGAAGACTTGATCACTAATTCACTACTACCTTAACGTTTAGTAAAAATACTAGACTTTTTAATTTATTTTCTAACTTAATAAAGTATGATAATCCACAGGTCTAGTCTCTTAGAGACACATTTTAATTTTATAATTTAATATATATATTTTAGATATTTTGAATATTTTGATAATCCAAAGTTTTTTTTATTTGAACCTGAATCCGAATCCGGAATAATTTTTTTGGATTATTCAAATTTAAATCCGAACATAAAATTATCCGAGTCCAAATCCAAAAAAAAATTGGATATTGGATTCGGATTACAGATAATTGATTTTTTGCTCACCCTTAGTTGCTCCTGCTCAAATCAATCTGGTTATTTAGACATTGATTTAGCAAATTAATCCAAATTTTATTCAGTTATACTACAAAAAGAATTCCTTTCAGATTTGAAAACAAAGTTTACGGAAAGTTAATTTTATATCAAAATCAAGCTTGACAAGATCAACTATTCCCTAATTCATCGTGCTTATTGGGCACTTTTAACAATCTCAAAATGTTTCCTTTCGACAGAGATGCAACACTAATAGGTCTTCAAAGCTATTAAACATGATTAAATGGAGCGGGTTGGATTCCTTATATTAAAGTACAAGGTGATGATCATTGATCGAAGAATGTAGAATCTAAAAACCTCATAGAGTAGGCAATCGTTTCTTAATAATAAATATAGGCAATCGTGTTGAGTCTAATAATATTAACTAATTAAGTAGGATAGACTTTTGTGAATAAATTATTCAATAATCCAACATAGCTAAAGAGAATGTCCAATAGCCTCCCCGATGATTTAGGGCATAATAAGAGAAGAAATGAAAAGCCTTTGTGTGTAGGGTAAAATACATTCTCTTTCTCAGCCTTCTTTCTCGACTTGTCTCTTCTTCTTTTTCCCCACAAGTCCACCCTCGATTTAGCGGGAAAGCCACGTACCTACTACACATATGTTAGATAGACTAATCTATTGTATATTTGTATTGTCTAGAAAAATATTTAAATGGTAACAATTTTTTTGTATAATATAACACTAGCAATTATCTACCCAAACAAACATAATACTAGCAATTTTTAGTAATTAATTTAATCCCGAATGGGATCGGGGAAGAAAGAGCTGCGATGATTACTATATTTTAGACAAGTGATCATCTGTTCCAATTAATTTTATAGGGCGGTGCACAAAGAAGACATATTATAAGTACTTAGGGTAAAACTAAATAGGAGTCGCATTGTATTCTAATTAAAAGGCCGACGCTCGGGTAAAAGTTGTCCCAGACAATTCTTTTGCTTTTACGAAAAATTAGTGTGAGCAAGTAACATCAATAATGGCATAAAAGTTTGAACACGTATCATAGGGATAAGTATTGTATTGAATGAATGAATAAAAACTAGGAAATAAATCGATTAATTTTGATGCCTAATATACTGCCTAAGTACCAATTTTCTGTTTTGAACTTTTGAGTTAAGAAAAAATATATATTATATTTTTCGAACGAGTTTAGTATTGTGATCCGTTAATATTATACGACCCTTTGTTTCAATAATACGATATCGCAACTTTGAAGGCATCTCTTTGATTCTTATTCTCTTTCCATTCGTCTTTTGTCGTGTCACTTTCTTTTTGTTTTTCAAAATTGAAAGGAAATGGAACAACTATAGCTAAAATGGATCTTTACCCTTTTTCACCCAAAGGCCGAAAGCGCCAAAAGGAAGAAAATGTTGTTTTTATTTTTCAACGGGAGTAGATAAAGGATTAGACGGCAGATTCTATTATTGTCGAGTTTTTGTTCATATCTATCAACAATTCATGTCCGGATTTGCCGGTTTTAGAGATTTATTTGGTCTAAGTACGTACCTATTTACTACCAAGCTAACAATTTTATTGACAAGTAATAATATTTTATGTATTTAAAAATTATTTATTTGGTGTGTTATTTTATCTTAAAATTTTGGTGGCACAATAATAATAAATATTTTTTAAAAAAGTTTTTTTTCATTTTCATCATTACGAGGAATAAAAAAAATAAACTTTACATGTTCAAAGAGAAAAATTCCCTAGTTATTGTACAAACTCTCGTTGGCAAATGATACATATGATTATTCCACTTTTTACGGAGAATATTTGGTACATTATCTAGCAAGTATAATCTTAATGTAAAATTTATCCTCTTAAAAATGATTAGTCATTTTTTGCTTCTCTTAATGTTTACCCAAGCTAATTTAAATTAAAAATATATAGTAAGGAAATAATTGAACATAAACAGTAACTGGATTGGAATTGGCATATTGCCCCTTTTACTTGAGTCCAAAAGTTATATCAAAGTCCAATTAGCGATGATAAGCTCATCGAATAATCATTATAATTTTTGCTTTTTTGTTCAGAATAAGACCCCGAAAGTCCCACGTGCGGATTTTTTTTTCTGCCCAGCCTGTTTTCTTTTAACACTTAGCGTGTTGCTATTGGCTAAAAGACCGCTCTTCCTTGGTATATTGGTAAGGCCCACCTCATCTAATCAAACACCAATCTCTTTCGGAACTTGGGCCTCTCTCCACCAAAGCTCCAGTTTGAAAACCATAATCAATGTTTAGTAAACAATATAAAAAAATCATAGTTTAGTTTCTATAAAGCAATTTACGAGACTAAGTGTTCATCAAAAAAAAAAAAAATTACGAGACTAAGTGACCGGTGGACATTGCATGCGTAGGTGGCTGGCTACTGTTTGGTGTCATCGAATTAGTCGAACATGAATACGAAAAAATTCCTACAAGTTTCGTGTCCGTTTGGACTAAGTACTTTGAGTTATTAAATATTTTGGTAAAATACTGTATTCACCACAATTTATCCATACCGACATTTTCCATCTTTTGTAAAAAAAATTCCGAAAAAATTTCAATCACTAGATTATGGATATTAAACTTTTGATTACAGGAAAATTATCGAAATTATTGATTGCCAATTACCATTTAATCTTTTAGGTATTGGAAACTTTTGGAGACCTCTTTTGTCGAGCAATGCATTGTAGCAATTAAGCTTTAACAAAGGGTTCCGCGGGGTCGGTCTTTTTTGGTGTTATATTGCACTTTGATGGCTGCCCGTGGGACAAAATTCTACCGACCCCCTAATCGCTTCATAGTGTCCATTACCTTTCACTTCCCTTTCCCTTTTTACATTCAACATTTTATCAGATTCCCTCGTATAAAACAGGTCATCTTTATAAACGTCAATTCTTTTTTTTTTAACGGGTGGCCTAAAATACTTTTCATTAAATAAGAAAGTTGGAACACAAGCTAGAAAAGAGAGCAACAATAACGGGAATACATACTATCGCATACTACAAAAACTACTGAACCATGCTGTTGATTCGAGTAGTTGGACCGTCTTGGTTCGAGTTTTCATAATTACATCTTCCAATCACATTTTATAGTCTTCAGTTTTTGTACATGCCGGCAAGGGATCCCTATTTTAGTTCTCCAATCAAAAACTAGATTTTGACGGGAAAGTTTATAGTCAAGGATGAGACTAATGATGGCCGGCTTGTAATTAATCTGCGAGGGTTCGGTAGGGTTCCACACCTTCCTAAAGCTTAAAAAATTATTAGTAGAATAAAAACGTTATTCCTTGATAAGAGATTGAAAAAAGCGGTCTAACTAGTTGGATCATGACATTCAATATGAATGGAGTTGTTTCATGAAATGGTGGGTGGATTGACGGTCACTTGGTTGAATCGATTAGTTCATAGTTAATTGGCCAATATTTTGAGAAATAATTTGTAGAATTTTGTTAACAATGATTGAATCTAATTTGATTCTTATAATTAAACCAGTTATCTACTTGGTTGGTTAGTCAAAAAACAAAGTTATCTACTTGGTTGGACCACCAACCCACGTGGTTTAAATAAAAATATTGTCTGGTCCAGCTTGATTGAGATCCCTGGTTGAAGCACAATTTTTTGTTATCTTACTATGTACTAGAGTGATCACAGTATTCAGAGTATATATGTACATGGTTTACAATTTTCAAACGGGTGGAATTTTATGATGCAGATAAAGAATGACAATCAATTAATAATTTAATAATTATTTATAGTATTTTAATTATTATTATTAAGAGTTTAGTTATAGTAGAATTATATGTATTATATTTATTTTAGTTTTCTATAAATAAAATTTATGGTTTATAATTTTAGCTGATTAATTGATTACTAAAAATTAAGGTTATTTTTTATTCTTATCATATTTTTTGGATATCTTAAAATTAATAGATTCACGATTCCTATAACAAATTTTTGCTGCATGAAGAATTTTAAACTGGGCAACGACATCAAATTTGAGGACGAATGTATCCATCTGAGGGAGAATGATGGAGTTAAAGAATAATATTTAATAAGTAATTACCTATCATATTATAATTATTATTAAAAAAATTAATTATAGTAAAATTATATGTATTAAATTTTTTTTAGTTTTTCATAAATATTACATATTGTTTATTATTTTAATTGGTTAATTAATTAATAAAAATTAAAGTTATTTCTTATTTTTATCACTTTATAATATTTTGTTAAATCAAAGATCGAGATTTTATCATATTTTTTTGATATTTTTAAAATCAATAGATTTACAATTTCTATTTCGTCATCCATTTACAAGTACATTCTAATATTCTACATTTTGGATACACTTTACGAGGCACTTTATATACTTCTAGAATGAGATATTCTTTTTTGTGTTTGTGTGAGAGAAAAGAATGGAATGGATAGGCTTTGAACCCTAAGAACTGTACAGTTTAGGTGAAGAAGGGTTATTAAAAAATTTAATAGAAGACATTCTCAATTATGATGTCAAAGGCATGGGTAGAAGAAGCAGCTAGCCGGCCATATTGTGTCCCACTCGAGAAATTTTAAATTCAATATCCGAATTATAGAGAATATATAAGTGATGGTAGGTTTGAATCAATCCGCTAGCGTTGATGAGAAAGTCTGTGAAGCTACATCTCTAACAAAAACTAGAAAGCTGTGTTTTTAAAACTTGGCATGACCAAGTATATCTACAACTATATGATTCAAGATGATACAAACCAATAAAGCAGTGCTATGAGAATCAGCTACGAAGCATTGGAATCTTATACTATTTTAGATTATTTTGTGAGATCTGGAGCTCATGTTTACAATCAAATAAAAAATTTGGTATGAAAATCATGAGTTGAAATACAGAACTTTAATATGATGAAGACGTCTCAAAATGCGATAAAAATATCTAAAACAATATGAGATTTCAATGTTTAATTACATCTCGTTATTTCGTTGATTAAATTTGTATTACAAGATAAATAGTATAACACACTTTGGATAGAACATCAGCTACCCATTTTTTCTTGTCGCGTGACCTCCCCATAACTGGATCTCAATGTCCATAATTCAATTGCAAGTTGAGTGCGTTGTCATGCATCATATAACATGGAAACCGAACAAAAGCAGAAGTAGCCGTTTTTGCCAACAACGTAAAAGAAGAAACACAAGTCCAAGGGAATAAGACCATCCAAACAGCAACAAAATACTATTCAAACATTTCAAAATACTCGATCTTCGGGACGTCTCTCCCACATGATATTTACACATTTCACGCACTACCGAATTGGGAATCAGATAAAATGTCAGAGACGCAAAAGTTGTGCGTGCGTTGAGGCGGCCAACAAAATAATTGACGCAATAGAAAACTGGGGGGAGAGAGAGGTGGGAGATGAGAAAACATTTTTATGAGTTTTTTGGTACATTTTTAAGTTTTGAATCACATGCTATTAACATATTTATTTATCAATGTGAATAATTTTAGTTCTAAGTTCGGACATCTATAGCAAAACTCTTTGCTAGGGTTATACAGTCAAGACACAAATGAAAATTTTCTAATTATTGGCTAATTTTTTTCGTAAGATAAATTTTGCACACTAATAAACATATAATCAAATTTTAAAATTTGAATTTCTGTCAAATCATCCTTAACTTTATGTCACTAGGATGATGTCATACATATGTGGATTAACTATATATATTAGGAGTTGTCATGTAATACATATGTGCATTTTTTTAATTTGAAAATTCAGTTTACAATCATAAGAGTTTTTACTTTAAAATTATAATATGTGTTTTGACATTTTTATCAAGTATCTTGTGATTTTGTTTTTTTTGTTTTTAGACAGTTTTTAAATTGATATTTAGTGATAAAATCCTAATTGTTGTTAACTTTTTTTGTGAAATTAGTATCTGTTGATGGATGACACGTCAAATGAAATCCTTATAAACTACACGAGAGTTCTACCACCTACCAGAGCGAGAGTCTACCGTTAAATTAATTTATATTTCATTCACATGTATAGATATGCTGAAGTTGCCAAAATAAAATGGGAAAGTTCAAATTGAAAATATCCTAATTAATAAACATACTAAAAAGGCGAGAATTTTGTGTGCAAGTTGGGCTTGGTCTTTCAACCTCATTAATAAATGTCACATTTTATAAATCCCCTATTCAAAGAGTCACTCTCCCCTCTCATATTCAATATTTTTCAAACTCACCTTCCTCCCCGCGCACTAGGCAAGAATCCGTTGATCCAAATAATTATACGTCTCCTCTCCCATTTCTCCAACCATAAGAAAACCCCAATAAAAATAAATAAAATTTTCATATTCTTAATTCGAATTCGGATTAATAGGTACATCAATATCTCCAATACAATTTTTTTTAGTCGAAATGTCTCGAATACTTTAATTACAATAATCAGACAAGGCCATCATTTCAGACCCACACACACTTCACTTTCTCCACAATTTCCAATCTCTCGCTCTCTCTCTCTATATATTTTTCTCTCTCCACTGTAACTAAATACTTCCATTTTCTATTCTATTGCACTGTTCCGAGATCTCTACGTCTTTTCAGTTTTAACGGTTTATGTTCAAACAGTAACGTATAGAATACAATACCAGTTTGGCTTAAAGTCCTCGACTTTCGAGCTTATAATCATCAATCCAAGTTACCCATTTTCCCATTTACAAAATAAATACCGTCTTCTTCTTCTTCTTAATGGGTTGATTGGTTGGTGTACTATATTATTGTTATATTTTGGAGCTTATAACTTTGATTAGTTTCTGTTTTGTTGACTGGAAGTTCAATTGTAGAATCCAAGGCAAAGGCAAATTCCTTGTAGAGGCTTAACCATCTTTGTGTTAAAAGATCAAAAAGAGAGGAGTGGATGAGCTAGGATACCTTTTGGAGGGAAGGGGAAATTAGTCTTTTGTTGGTTTTTTTTTTGTTTTTTGTTTTTGTTTTTATACTTTCACTTGTTCCTTTTTAGAGGGTTTTCCCTTTTTGGGATACCACAAAGACTTGTGCTTTATAGCATGCAAGTTGGTGTTTTGGCCAAAAGGGAGGAGCTTCAAAGAAGAGGAGTAACTTGTGGGAAGAACTAAAGGAGGGGGAATATGGATGGAGCAAAGAGGAATAGTGCTAATGAAGATTCCAAGAAGAAGGAGAGGCATATAGTGTCTTGGTCTCAAGAGGTAGAAGTTTCCTCCTTATCAACATCCCTCTGTTTCTCTATTTCTTGCTTGTCTTGTTGTCTGTTTATTTGTCCTAACACTTTTTTGTTTTGTCTGAAATGAGGGAAAATGTTTAATCCTTTTATGTGTTTGTTTTGATTGCTTTAGGAGGATGCTACTCTGCGCCAGCAGATCACCTTACATGGAACAGAAAAGTGAGGCCTTTTACTAAGTTGTTGCAACTTATCCTCTTGGTCTCAGTGGTGTTTCCTTTTTTGTGGGATTTATGAATGGAATCGTGTCGGAAAACTGATGACCCTTTTCGATTTCGGTTGTTTGTGATACTTTGGATGCAGCTGGGCTGTCATTGCTTCCAAGTTTAAGGATAAAACCACAAGGCAATGTAGGAGAAGGTATTGAGCAGCATTCCGACTGCTGTCCCGAAGAGGATATCATAGTCGGTCAAAGTTGTTGAAACAGGACAATGGGATTATGGGTTCATCTGATTTACATGATAATGTGGTTGATTGCAGATGGTACACTTATCTGAACTCTGACTTCAAGAAAGGGGGATGGTCTCCGGAGGAAGACATGCTATTGTGTGAGGTAATTAAACAGATGACTGATCACTTTCTGTTGCCGTCGAGGATGTCACAATCTTGTCGTAGATTACAGTTCATTGGATGATTCATACCCATGTTTCAATAATCCACCGCTCTACCAATCTCGGACGTTATGATTAGGTTCACGTTCAGTTTATCTTATCAGAGAATTTCCATCAGAGCTCATAACTTGAACTAATCTGCAGGCCCAAAGGATATATGGCAACAGATGGACAGAGATAGCAAAAGTTGTTTCGGGCAGGTGAGATATAACCTTATATTCCTGCTCCCTCTAATTTATTTGTTCGTGCTAACTTCTAATTTATTTTCCTTCTGAATGCTTCTCGTGCAGAACGGACAATGCAGTGAAGAACCGTTTCTCGACTCTATGTAAGAAAAGGGCTAAATATGAGGCTTTAGTCAAAGCGAACAAGAACGGAGCTATCAACTTGAACAACAAAAGAATCATGTTTTATGAAGGGATTGGCACGGACGAAGCAGGGGAGAATGGACCACTGGCTAAGAAGATTAGGTGTGTTTAACTCAATGATTTTTACTCGAGTTTCCAGTTGAGACCTCTTATGTAGTAACGTTCCTGAATCTCTGTATTAGGAGGTCCCATCTCCCTAATCAGTGTGTAGCCACGGAGAGATCGCACCCACAACAATCCGCAAATCAGCAGCCCCGACCTCCGTTTTCTGTGTTGCAGCAAAAAACTCACAATGATGTATCTGCTAATGGTAAGCTTGCCAATGATCCTCACCGGCGAATTTCTTTAGAGATTTAAGAGATGATGAACATATTGTAGATTGCGTGACAGCTCAAGATAGCAAGTCTCAAGGAATGTTTATGAGGAAGGATGACCCGAAAGTAGCCGCTTTGATGCAACAAGCAGAGCTTCTCGGTTCTCTAGCCACGAAAATCAACTCAGAAAATACAGATCAGAGTCTGGAAAATGCTTGGAAGGTAAGCTTTTCTTTTCCTATAGCAGAACATCCATGTGCCACTAAGTCTTTGGACTGCCTTGTTTATTTACCGATGACTGCCTGTAATCAGGTTCTCCAAGATTTTCTGAGACGGGGCAAAGAAAACGATATCCCCGGATTCCGGATCTGTGAGCTTGATATTCAGTTAGAAGATTTCAAGGAGCTGATTGAGGACCTGTGGAGTGTTAACGACGGGAGTCAATCATCTTGGAGGTATTTATACAATGCAGCTCTTTCATAGTTTTAAAACTGCCCGAAAAGTGCTAGAAATGAGATTTCCATGTTGCAGGCAACCTGGTTTATACGAGGATTCTCCCGCTAGCTCTGAATATAGCACGGGATCGACTCTGATGCCGTACATATCAGATGATAAAATAGACGAAACTCAAGTTGAGATCGATGCCATACACCACGAAATTGCAAGGGAATCACATATGAACCAACCAGAGCTGCAGAAGAGTGTTGGTGAATGCGAGGGAGATATCATTCCCGCTCCACTTGGAAGTCGAGGTAATTGAAATTCCTGCATTGCGATCGAGGGAAGACAGTCAGCTTTGACCCGTTAGAATGTTATCTGGCAAAAAGCTTGTGTTGTTCTGATGATTTGAACTTACTGGTGTAGGGAAGGAGATAGTATCGTCATGTGATCCGCATATGGTTGATGAGAAAGTTGCATCATTGGTAGAATTCGGGTCTCCGATTCAAGTGACTCCACTTTTCAGATCCTTGGCAGCAGGAATTCCGAGCCCAAAATTTTCCGAAAGCGTGAGTACTTTCCGGCCTGCCTGATTTCCGTTTTCAAGTTCAATGGGATGCTAACAGTACCGTGTTTTCCTTGCCTGCAGGAAAGAAGCTTCCTGCTGAAAACACTTGGAATGGAATCTCCTTGCCCCAACCAGTGCATGAATCCTTCTCAACCCCGATCTTGCAAAAGAGCCCTCCTGCAAAGTTTATAACAACCCTCCATAATTCTTCTAAACCTGTCTAGCCCGTCCCAACCACATCTTTGCTTTCCGGATTGTTCGGTTTTTAACTAGTACGTCTTTTACAAGGTCAGTACAAGCCTCCAGTTTTTCAGAGGCCTTTCCTGATCGGCATTCCAATCCCCCTTCCTAGAACGCAACGGCGCGTTCGTATCTCAGACACATCTAACCAAGTGGTCTGAGCGAGTTTTCCCCCCTTCCCAACGAAGGACGAAGAGTATGATTAGCATGTTCAGACTAATCTAGTGTGTTTGGGTGGTCATGTGTGTCTCATTCTTTTGTTTTTGCGTCTTCTGATTCCCAGTTTTTGGCCCTATGTACAGAACGTACCGGTACCGCATAGCACTAGGAGTGTAAGTATACATTGGCATCTCGCCAACATATGATATGACACAGTAAGAAAAGAGCGAGTAAAGGTGGATAACCAGCAGATTGGATTCCTATTTGCTGGTTTAGTTTTTGGTGTGCAAAAGGGTATAGAATTAAGTTCATTTTTATCCAAATTCTGATTGTAATGCAACTCAAATGGCATTGGAATGAAATTTGAGTTGGTTTGGTGTGCTATAGACCTCACTTTATCCCTTCTCTCTCTTGATTTCACAATTCAGCTGAAGTAGCAGCAAACCCTGTTGCAGAAGCGAAACAAAATGTCAAGTTACACTATTTCCGCAACAAAAACAACTGAACCGAACCAATCCCTCGAGGCCTAACCCAAGTGGTTAAAGATTACTCTAGATTCGAGATTATAGCACAGAACCGGATTTGGATCTTTGCATGCCAACATGTTGTTTCGAAAGGAAACTGTTGAAGAGAATTATATGAACAAGGATAGGAAATAGTCTTACCAAACAACCACAAGACGAGACATCGCAAGTCGGACTCTACGTGAGCATTTCCTTAACTGGTTGTGGTGTGGAAGAGAACCCAAGCTATGGGGAAAACGGGGTCCTCAAGAGATCTGTTATAAGGAGCATGGTAGTGTTGAAGACAATCGTAATGATGGCCAAAGCAAAAAGGCAATCATGGAAAGAGAAGAAAACTGAAGAGGGAACCTCATACAAAATAAAGTAACTTTTAGTGTTCCCGTTGACTATTCTGACCATTCCGATCACCGGTTCGCAAGCCAACATTGATGGTTACTAGACGAACCAAGTCAGATCACACAGAGAACAAAATTCTACTTCCCAATTTCTGATGCAGCATAAAGCGGTAATGACAAACACAGTGCAAGAACTGTTCTTTTGTTGGATATGTAAGTGTAAGAACTACTTCCATCTGAATACCAAATTCGCTTACGTTACATGGCTACACTTTTGGTAAACTAGGCAGGAGGAGAAAAATGGAAGAAATGAAAATCGAAAATTATATAAGGTTCAAAAACGTGTGTCATCCCCTCTTTACAAGGGCTTCTTCTTCTTCTGCATTTTTTGCATCTTCCTCCATTTGAGGTATATCTGGTAAGACAAGCCAGAGAAGACCATGACCACGCATCCCCATTGCTTTGGGGATAAGGGATTTCCGCTCAGCACCGAGGACACGACGATGCTGACAAACTTGCGGGTTGTGGTGATCGTGGTGAGAGCAAGAGACCCAAATCGGCTTATGGTTAGAAAGATGAAGTTCTGACCGACAGCACCACAGAGACAATATAAGAGAATGTCCCATGCTGCCTCTGGATGCAGCTTACAGAACTGAACTGCTTCGTATCCGATACCATAGGGCCAGCCAAACATGTAGATCAGATTGTAAATGGTTCCCCATAAGTTCATTCCTAACATTATGTCCCAAGCACTTGTCTTTGGATACCTGCCAGGGAAATATGAGTCAGAATGAGCAATATCAACGCAATCAAGTAAATGAAGTGCTCTGTTCGAAGTTGCAAAAATATATTGTAATCTATAACTCCATCAATATTTCCTTTTTCAGCAACAGTTGCAACTTTGACTGACAATTAAAATTAATGTTCTCTTAATAGGAGTCATCTTAGCGCCCTCGCTTCTTGCAACAAGTCGACAACGATTATTTTCTATTAATATTTGAGCAAAAGTATACAACTTATATTGAGAATGCTACCGTTCATATTGCAGCAACAAACAGCATCCCCTAAATAGAGAAAAATTGGTTTACATCCATACCTTACGGTGAGTGAATCCTGGGTAGCGTTTGTGAACCCATCAAATGCAAGATTCAGAAAACAAAGCCCATATCCAAGAGGTGCATTCGGATTTGCTAGCTTGCTAATGGTCTTTGAGCTGGTCTGATTTATCACACAAGCAAACAACAGTTAAGGAAAACAAGTAAGAATGTCCAGAGCTCACAGATTCAACTGCTACTCATAATATCACCAAACAGTTCGTTTCTTAACCTTCATAAGAGCAAATGTGGAAACTCCTCCAGCAACAAGTAAAGTGCATATGTATTCGGGTAGGGTGTATCTTATGCCATAAACCAATGTACCCATCAACATCACTGCAGAAGAACAACAGTGTGCTAGTAGTTAGTCAAACAATTTACCACCATGTGAATTTTTCAGTCCAACAGTAGAATACACTGCAAATTTACGTTACGCAGGATAAACAGCAAATGCCTGGCACGTTTAATACAAGCATCAATTTTGTAGCCACACTAATTATTGCCTACTAAACATCTCGGTTTTCATGCCTGGATTCTCATTACACTACTTCCAATATCTGCTGATAATAGCGACATAGACACAACTTCTCTTACGTGCCACTCTCACTAGTTCAAGTGTTCCACATCTGGGACTATAAGACTTGCAGTCAGAAACGCCTATAATTCCTTCATCAACCAAAATAATGTACCAGCCCCAAATACCTAAAGACACAATCCAACATAGAAGCTACAAGTTCACCTATTGTAGTGCGCCTTGAACCCAACTGCTCAACCCCTGCCCCCTTTGTGTGTGTGCAGTGCACTAATGAACCAAAAAGAAAAGGGAAAAAACCCACAATCCAACAACCTGAAACCATGAAGGACAAGTAAAGCAAAACAACTGACCTGGGATCATTTTGGAGGATTTGGCCAGGACCTGAAAGAGAAAAAACCATCAAACACCAACATCATTATCATCTCTGTCGGCATAATTTCAAAAATAGCCAAAGATAGAAGGAGGCGAGGAAAAGAACAATTGCCTGGGCAGGATAGCTAATATACTTCAAAGCCTCAATCCCCATCGCAGGGCCAATGGTGTTGGTGATCCCAGCACTCCAGTAGCTCCACCACGGGGCCCCACCGTTACTCCCTCTCGACCATACCTTAATCACTTCACCCCCACCACAAACAAAAAACAAATCGATCAACTAAAAACCACAAAGTTACAACTAAATTTTAAGATACATTCTCTGTTTCCAATTGTCTAACAGAAATATTTTCCAGATTCAATCAAACACAATTTCCAGAAGTTGAAAACACCGAAGCCATTTTCCGGTGAAACAAACAGAGCCTTAGTGAGAACGGATTTAACCACACCTCATCACTTCGTCCCCACAAAAATAACATAAACTAACTAAAAACCACAAAAGTTTCAGTTACATTTCGTAAACATTCTCTATCCCAAAACACCGGATCCGTTATCCGGGAAACAAGCAGAGCCTTGGTGAGATCGGACTTACTTAAATAAGACCAGATCAGGCAGACCACATTCTGAGCCAGGTTCAGGAACGCTAGGTGCTCGAACCGCTTCGCGTCCGGTCCGAACCGCTTCGTCGATCTATTATTCCAAATAAACCGTAAAAAGAAAATAAATTAACAATTTAAAATTATTTTCTCATTTCGTAAGGGGAAGAGCAGTGGATTTACTTACAGTGTCTCTTGAAGGACGCCTTGGTAGATGTAGGCGCACCAGATGCCGGCAACGCAGAAGGCCAGGACCAGCACCCGCCGGAGACCGGCGCCGCCGCTCGCTTCCATTTCCACCGGCCGCCGGAGATCGGAGCTGGATCGATCGGAGAGGTCGGTGTCGTTGGGGATTTCCGCTTTGTGATGAAGTGCGGGAAACTGGAAACCGATTAACGGCTAAAACGACGTTTCTTGTCTCGTGAGGGAGTTCTGGAAGGGGCGCCAAGTGACGCGGAAATTACACGTGGCAGGATATGATTGGTTCCGGTGACTTAGTTAGACGATTCTTATTGGGTGGGAGGACAGCGTACTTGTTACGACCCCTTGGACGGAGGGGCTTGTTGAAAGTCGCATGTGGGCCCATCTCGACGCGGCTCGGCTCGTCCGCACGGCTCATTAAAGATGTGAGTTTGTGTTATGGGCTGGGCCTTTTTGGGCTTTTCGGGGGCCTCGAAAGAGAAAAATAATGTTGTGATGGCGATGAATAGTGTACGAATATGATAATATAGACTGTAATTTCATATTGTTACTTTGGAAGTTGGAATAATTTCTTATCTATTTATCCTAAAAAAATTCATTGTCAGACACAAGGCATTCAGAGTTTGCAAGGTTTGAAATCTTTTAATTTTCTGATAATTATCTCACTTAAAGAATTGATTTACATTAAAAATTAATAAATTCAATACATTTCATACATTGTGCATCAATAGATCGTTCGGAGTTAATTTTCTGATAGTTGATGTTTGATGGTTAGAGACAAATTTGGTAAACTAACTTTAGTTGATGAATTTTTTCTTTTAAATCACTTTTAGGGACGTAGTGTTTTAAGAAAAGACAACCTTGTTTAGGTAGGAAAAAAGAGCAAAAGTGAAGAATATCCATTAGCATAAAATAGTTAACATTCGATTTAGTTTCCAAAAAAAAATGTGCATTGATTGAGGTAAAAATCATTCTCCCTATCCAAAAAAAATAGTAACTATGATAGGGTTTAAAAGGTTTTAATGTTCATATTTTTTGTAAATTTATAGTTAATACGCGGATAATTCGTGTATTAGTCACGGCACATAAAAAAAAATTTGTGTATCCATGTAAATACTAGATCTGCAAAAAATTAACACTAAATTCGGAAAAAATGATGACCACTAACAACTTTTTTTAAAAAAAATATATATTTCTTATTAAAAAATTCAGTAACAATATAACAATGCCACGTCAAAATGTCAAGAAGCTATTTTCCCATGTGGTATTTGTTTTGTTAGCAAAAAGTTAAGATTGTGGGGTAGAACGTAGAAAGTTTTTGATGGTCCATCTACTTGGTATACGCCTGATTATGATTTTAACTAGTATAAAATTTATAGCTGCGAAGTTCACTCCAATCTTCTAAATTTTATTGAAATATAAAAAAATTAAAATATTAAGTTTTGTGTGAAATGGTTACCATAAAATTAATCTATTACACTTTTCTTGAATTATCCCGGAAAGTATCTTCTTATAATTTAGAGGTGTCCTTTTTGAACATTTATTATATCTTGCCTAAAGTCTTGTTGACCCCGAAAATGTTTATTCGTGATTTTTTTTTTCCGGAAAGGATCGAAGAGAGAATTAATTCTCTCCAAGTCAATCGTCCATGGAAAATCCTCCACGAGTCCTTGCAGAATTTTCGGCGACATTGATAGGGAGATTTGATGCAACTCCATTATGACCGGTATATATCATCAGATACTTATTAGTTTATTATCGTACTTATGCTTTTTCCAACTTTTACTTTCTACCCATCATTTCAAAATACTTTTTCTCTAAAACAACTAGTAAATGACGGAAAAATTAAACTCGGATATTGATGGAGTTGAAGATGCTCTGTTATTTTTGGATAAACACGTTCGGTTACCCCATCCGTAGTCCATCATCTATTCCTATTTATTTGTTATTTCAATTATTATCTAGACTCTGTGTTAGTTATCCTTTCGTTGCACTAGTATTTTAATTCTAGTAGGACTTGATCTCTTCTATCTCTTTATATTGTGAATTCTGTGTCCATTTGAAGGGGTTGATTTGATTAATAAAAATTAGGGTTTTCCTTTCAATTCTTGGTTATCCGATTATTCTTGTGAATTAACGGAACAAGATTCTATCGTTCATGTTCAACACGTCTTCTCGCTGCATCAGATATTCGACCTAAAAAATTCCTGAAGTTGTAATAATTTATGCGATTCAGCACCACAACGTTAGGTTCTAATAGTTTGTTCCCCGTGAAAGAGCCGGAAGAGAAGTAGAGACAGCTGTCTCAACTCTCATCACAATGGAAATAGTCCAATTGGAGGGCCACCGGGGGGCCAAGTGCACTAAACACTTCTTGTTGTTTGTCACATAAAATTTTAACTTATTTAAAAAAGCGATTCTTTTGCTAATTCGTGTAACTTTAAATATAAGTTTTTCCCTACTCATATGTTGTCCTTTTCAGAAAAGTGATCATGGTTCCTCAATAGCGTAGGTCAAGGGTATAGCCTTTTGGTATTCTAACTCAGGAAAAGTAATATAACATATTCACATACGGGAGGTAAAACTAATAGATTACTTCCTCATTTCTTTTTGTGCATTTTAAACATTAAATTGCAACCATAAATCAACCATCAAAAACTAATTCAAAAGGAAAATACAGGAAAATCTCATTAGTGATAATCGGTATAACAGAAAAACATCATTTTACGTAAGATAGTTTTATATTTTTTTGAAAATAGTAAAATTAAAATTTTGAACAATAAATACATAATTAATAAAAACAATTTATCTATATCAAAATTATTTATGGCTTATTAGGTCGTTTAAATGCTATATTTGATGAACATATTTAAGACAACAATCACAAAATAGTGTGTTAAACTACTTTTAATTCATAAAGTATTAAAAATATATGTATTCATTACAAAATATTATTTTGTGCAAAAATTAAAACCAAAATTTATCACTAATTTTTTTAAAAAATATTATTTATTATTATAGAAGAATTGTTACATTTTTACAATGATCTCGACTTAAAATCAAATTTTTTTATTAATGTAGAAAGTTTATTATTTTAAAATATATTACTTTATAGATTTTATACTGTAATATGAACATGTTACATTTCTTTCAACAATAACTTAGCCAACTATCCGGCACAAACTCCCCCCAAAAAAAAGTAGTTGGATTTAACTATGTAAAAGATTATGTTTGTACCTTGTTGTTTTGCCTATTTGAAAATCACCACTACGTGGTTTTGAAATGTACAACAAGAAACACATCTCAAATTGACACTTTCTTATTTCGAGTTATTTTTTGGGACATAAATACCCCAAGTATAATCAGAAAAAAATTTGGTTCTAAATATATGCAAAACGATTCATAAAAATTAAAATAATAACTCATTTTCCAATCTTGTTTTTTAATAATTTCCAGATTTATTTGTAGGTTTTTGGTACGAGACCACCCGCAGCGGGTGAGTCCCGCGCCCCGGGCGTGCCGCGTGGCAGCCCGTGATTGGGCGCGGGACTTTGGTCGGGGCGCCCCTAGTGTCAGTCGGGGCGCGCCTCGCCCCGACATGGGCGCCCCGTCCCAGGCGACGTGGCCTCTTCTGATTGGGCCACGTCGCCCAGGGTAATATAATATTATTTATTTTTTATTTTTTAAAAAAAAAATCGGAAAAAATTAAAAAAAATTTGAAAAATTAGGAAAAAAATCTAAAAATTCCTTTTACTGTTTTTGACTTTTTTGTGCAATTAAATATTTTTTTATTGTTTTTTGGTAATTTTATACAATTTTTTGAATCCAAATTATTAGACTTTAAAATCCTTAAACCCTAAACCCTTAAACCCTAAACCCTTAAACCCTTGATAACCCTAAACCTTTGCTATGTAATTTGATATAAAGTTTATATTTTAATATAATTTAATATAAATTATAGAATGTAGTATAATTTTATGTAAATTATAAACTCTAAACTCTAACTCTAACCCTAACCCTAATCCTAACTCTAACCCTAACCCTAATCCTAACCTTAAAGTTTTATGCACTTATATATTTAAATAACATATTATATTTAATTGAAAAACATATGTTATACATTTCGAATTCTATAAAATTTCTATTTCGTAAATTTTCGTACTTCGAAATAAACACGAAAAAATACTCGAGTTTGATTCAATTAGCTGAATTTTAAAAAAGCTGAGCTGAGAAAAAAGCTGACGTGGCGCCCAAGGCGTGGCACTGTAGCAGGGGCACCACTGTGGGCTGAAAACTGAGAGCAGGGGCGCGGCTGACGTGGCGCCCAGGGCGCACACTGTAGCGGGGGCACCAATGCGGATGGTCTAATGGTAGTTGAAGGTGTTTCTCTCCAAAAAAAATTACTAAAATAATGGAGTGTCAACTGTCAATTTGAGAAATCTCATCATTTGATAAAACACTAGGGATGTACAAAGTAGCGAATTACATGGTAGGTACATGTCAGGTTAACGACTCATCGATTCTCCATCGAGCTAAATTGATGTGGACTCTACTATCCCACTTGGTTTTAAATAAGTGGAAAGTTGCTGCAAGACTTGACTTGAGCTAGAATTAATTCCAGTGATCGCTCCAATGTGAAAGCTTCGGCGCAGGTGAAGGAATTTAGGGGAATGTAACTAATATTCTATTATTAATTGTGGTTGATTGCTTTCTTTGTCAAGATTTTTCTTTAAAAAAATGTAGAATGGACGTAGCCACGATATGCCTTCTCCTCACGTCGACCACTTTTTAATTTTGGTCCCTAGCTAATCAGGGCCCTTCGTGCCCAATTGACGCTGGTTTAAAGCTAAAGATGACATTTGATATATCGAAAAAACCAATTAATCCAAGTATTGTGATATGATTTTTAATAATGGTAGATCTCTTTGTACTAAATTTGTATGAGATTAATATATTGATAATTGTGAGATTGACAAACTTGTTAATAAATATTAAAAATTCACTTATCCTTTTTTTCGAAGTTCTTGATTGGATAAAAATTCTTATATGATATCCTAATGAGTTAATCTCGTAATAAATTGTTGAACATGATCCCAAATTAATGTTCGCGCCCGTAGAATCAACCCTTTGCAAACAAGGTCTATTTGGTATTGAGAATTCACATATTCATTGTCATATAAATCTAACTCAAAAATTTTAGTTCATTTTTTATATAGCAAGGTAACTAGGTAGTCACTAGGTTGATTATGTGTCCGACCTGAATGTAATTTTCAAAAGTAATAAATTTTCTCACCAAATTAAAATAGTGCTGACATGATTTTTATTTTTTTATGAATTTTTAAATTTAACCTGTTTGGTTTAAACGTCTGGAGTTAGGTGTAAGTGACATGATTATCATTTGAGATTAGTGTTTGAGTAGCAATTTATTTTAAACACCGGACTTGCCAA
The DNA here is from genome assembly GCA_012979155.1 of Hypericum perforatum. Lineage (NCBI taxonomy): Eukaryota > Viridiplantae > Streptophyta > Magnoliopsida > Malpighiales > Hypericaceae > Hypericum > Hypericum perforatum. Next base: position 83,456 of record SOPF01027723.1, on the reverse strand, counting down.
CGTCACGTCCAAAATACAATAATGGCACACAACGACTTGTTCCATGTATAGTTGAGGATAGTAATTACTAGTAATTAGTCACGGAATGACTTGTTCCATGCGGAATGTAGAAGTTGCTCGGTCTTTAAAAAGAGTGTTAAAAGAACTTGATATAGTAAGAGATCAGATATTATGTAAGAACTTGACATAGTAAGAGGTCGGATATAATGTGATTTCATAATTATCTGATCCGTCAGATATTTCCGTTTATCTTCATGAATTATCATTTAGAGCGACTATCTGAGTTATAAGACTCAACTCCATGACAAATAAAATAAAAAAAGATGAGATTTATTTCGATTAGCAAAATATATGAGTCCATAAAAAATATGGATTAAAATCTTACTAATAAACATGCTATTTTAAAAATGGTCTCACAAATGACAAATGACACATAACCATGTTTTATCATGAATATTAAAAAAATCCCTAAAAAAGAAACCACAAAAAACACAAGTGTAGGTAGTAGGGAATTTTAATTGGGTACAGATTGTAAAATTTAGTTCGTACATGTGGGTCAATTATTTTTGAACCGGGTGAATTTTTTTAATTTGTTTTAAAAAATTAATATGTATATTTTTGTATTTTTTTGTTATGATATTTATTTTATGTGATATTGACTCATGTAAATTTTTTTTATCCCATTATTTAAAATTTTGCAAAAAAAAAAATTATCAGTACATTTCAAAAAAAAATACTATGTTTTATTTAATCCAACTTACAAATATGGGTGGCACACGCGTCACTGACGAGGTTCCGTCCCCACGCGTCTCATTTGTCCTTATGTTCTACTTCTCATTTCTCAACATTGCAATTTGCAAGAACACGAGAAAAACAATCTACGAAGAGAAATTTATTTAAAAAGCGAATAAAAACATTGGAATTAGTTTAACTCGCAACAAATGCGTTTTTGTTCTCATTATCCTTCATTCTTCTTGGGAAATAGTAAGACATCCAAAATTTGTCGAAATCTTATATTCCAAATTGAAATCAAAACGATAATTATATATATAAAGATGTTATCAACTAAAATATAAAAATATAAATAACCTTAAGATAATATATTGAAAGGTTTTATACACTTATAAACTTATCTTCCGACCTTGCTCTAAGTAATGCGAAACACTAAATATGTTTTTTCAAATGAGACTCATATCAAATAAAAAATTATGCTAATTTTGATTCACCAACTTGCGAAAAAATAAAGATCGTTCAAGTTCAATAATGAGTACAAAACTACTTTGAATATTATTAAAATTTTCTATATACAATTCAAAATTTCAATATAATAAATTATTACAATTTTCTCAATTATAAACTTAACAATTATAAAATTTTCACAATTATTGTAAATAACGTTGATGCACTCAATAAATTTGTTTTCTAAAATCAGATAAAGTTGAGTTCGTGTTTAGTTACCGTGTGCAGGCAGCTGACTGTTTCGGAAAAGTTAGTTAAACTAAAACAAAGAAAAATAAAACACAAACAAAAGTAAGAAACGGATCTTTCTCCCACACTTCCTCTTTCCTTCCATTTCCCTTTTTCGGCTTCTTCTTCACAATGATCCTTCCTCTTCTCTCTCTCTCTCTCTCTCTCTCTCTCTCTCTTCTCTCTCTCTCTCTCTCTCTCTCTCCCTCTCCCTCTCCCTCTCCCTCTACGTTTATCTATAATATGAAAACGTGAGCCTTTGACCAATCCCCACGTTCACACGTCAACTGTTCTAGTACTCTCCCCTCCTCCTCCTCCTCCCTTTTGAACTCAATACCCAATATCAGCTTCTGGGCCACCTTGTTATAGGCAAAAGATTGAATCTTTAAGTCCAATTTCGCTTCTTTTTAATAAAATTTAGCTGAGGATTGGTTCTTGTGGTCTAGAGAGAGAGTGATAAAGAGCTATAGCAGATGGGTAACTGTTTGAATTCTTCCTCTGCTAAAGTAGACGCCACCCAGAGCTCACAAACTCCTTCTGGTAACTTCAATTCTATTTATATGTTAAATTACTGCAAAAAACTTTCCTATTGTTGGGGGTATTTTGTGGTTGATTTTTTTAAAGAAAGCAAATTAGCTTTATGATGTTATAGTTTTGTTCAAGTTTTGCAACTTCTCTCTGTTATTTGTGTTTCCTCATCTGGGTTTGATTCACTTTTAATTTTGATGCATACCCGAGTTCTATCTTTTGGAAAAAAATTGAATTAGAAGCTACAAGATGAGTGAGGGTCCTTGAAAAAAATTGAGTTTTGTTGGTCTACTTGGTTTTTTTTTTCTGGCTCTGTACAGTTGCAGGTTTTGAGGAATTCTTTCTCCAATGATTGTGAATTTAAGTTCTCAAGAAATTACTTTCTGGTTATCAAAGTCTATTTGGTTTTTTTTTTTCCAGTTAGAGTTGCAAATAGATGGGTTTCCTTTTCTGCAAGACTTGTCTTGATTTGGTAATTGAAAGGATTTAGCTTGGCTGGTCAGTTAAACTATCAAATGTTATTACCTGATTTTTCGTTAATTAACGAGATTGAATCCAATAATTGTCAGACTTGGTTTGATGAATTATATACTACCTTTAATTTGCGCATCAATGACTCCGAAGTTGTGATTTGCTAAAACTGGACATGTTAATGGATGAAGTTTTTTAAGACTGAATACTTGCTTAACTGCTTGCCTCTCTGTTATTTGTCAGTTGGAATTCCGAAAGTGTTTGGCAAGCCGAACCGTTCCCCTGCTCCTTCTCCCTTGAGCATCCCTTCTTACAGTGAAAGGAGCAGCTCTGATAGTCTTTCTACACCAAGAAGCGACGGTGAAATAATTTCATCTCCCAATCTAAAAGCCTTCTCCTTTACCGAGCTAAAGAATGCCACCAGAAACTTCCGGCCCGATAGTCTTCTTGGTGAAGGTGGATTTGGTTGTGTTTACAAAGGATGGATTGATCAACATTCATTGAGCCCCACAAAGCCTGGTTCGGGAATGGTTGTTGCAGTAAAGAAGCTTAAGCCTGAAGGTTACCAGGGGCACAAGGAATGGATAGTAAGTTCCTACCCTCCTTAATGTACTTGAAACAATGGCTTTCCAGTTTGTTGACAGACTGCTTCTTTCAGACAGAAGTTAATTATCTCGGCCAACTCCATCACCAAAACCTCGTTAAACTCATTGGCTACTGCATTGATGGGCAGAACAGGCTTCTGGTGTATGAGTTTATGCCTAAAGGAAGCTTAGAAAATCATCTATTCAGAAGTAAGCAACAAGCAAAAACTCAAGTTTTCAACATGTTCTTGTGATTGGTTTGTTTTCATTAAATAGTTGCTATGCATGCCAAATCTCTCCATTCGGGATTTCCCGTAGTTCATTAAAAAGCAACAGCTAAGCTTCTAAAGGATTTCCAATCTAAATTATTCAGGTGACATTTTGTGATCTTCGGTGTCACTTCTTTGCAGGAGGATCACAGCCCCTTTCGTGGGCAATAAGAATGAAGGTAGCGATAGGTGCTGCAAGAGGACTCGCGTTCCTCCACGATGCAAAGTCTCAAGTGATATACCGGGATTTCAAGGCTTCAAATATCTTGCTGGATTCGGTATGCAGAATTGAAGAAAGAACAACCATTCCTTCTTATTTTTTGGAATTATAAGGTTTCAGTAGCTGAGGTTGCATCTTGTTTGCAGGATTTCAATGCAAAGCTATCCGATTTTGGTTTGGCGAAAGCTGGTCCAACTGGCGATAAGACTCATGTCTCGACCCAAGTTATGGGTACCCATGGATATGCAGCTCCAGAGTACGTTGCAACAGGTCGGCTCACTACCAAAAGCGATGTGTATAGCTTCGGAGTTGTCATGCTTGAATTGCTGTCCGGAAGGCGCGCCGTCGATAAAACCAAGCATGGCGTCGAGCAGAACCTGGTGGACTGGGCTAAACCTTATCTAGGTGACAAGAGAAAGTTGTTTCGGATAATGGACACCAAGTTGGGAGGCCAGTATCCTCAGAAAGGAGCTTACGCAGCCGCCAACCTGGCCCACCAGTGCCTAAGCTCCGAACCTAAATTGAGGCCTAAAATGTCCGAAGTATTGGCGACGCTGGAACAAATCGAACTCCCAAAGGGCGCTGCCAAGTCCTCGCAACATGAGTTTTCTCGTGCACCCATTCGAACTTCTCCGAGGGGACATTACCATTCACCGCGGCATCTAACTCCGAGTGCGTCGCCCTTGCCGTCTCATCGGCCGTCCCCGCTGCCCCGATGAGCGGAGGAATCACATTTCTGTAAATTACTATGGTTGCTTTTGTTGTAGGAGTGAGCCTTGCAATTTTGTATTTGGGTGTTAACGATCATGTTGGGAGATAGTAGAGCATCAAAATGTCAAGGTCATCTGAGCTAGTTTAGATCTCTGCTTGATGACCTGCTGTTGTATAAATCCCAAAATTGATAAGATAATTGTCGTGATTTAATTGTACTACCGATTTGCTGTGAATGTAATTTTTTTTTTATGTGCACAAAATGGTTTATTAAAGTGCATTCCTTTATAGCGACACAAGTATGCTTTACGGCATATCAATTTTAGGAGATTTGGTTCATTTTCTTAATGTTAAAAATTCGGTACTCCTGGAGGTTCAACTGTTTGTTGGCCCAGCTCAGATATTTACAATAAAAGCCCAGTTAAAAAGGCTTAAACAATAAACACCAGCCATAGTCTAAGCTCAATAATTCTGGCTCGGACGTGGCTCCAATTCTGGCTCAATAATAATCTTGGCCTTACATTGCTTTCCAAGGATGACCAACATCAGTTCTTAATTAATTGCTAACAATTAATAGGTTTTACTCTTGATTTGAACCTCGTTCTAGATTCTAGTCCCAAAATTATTAACCCATTCATATAAATCTTAGGTTGTTACCTCCATTTACGAATGGATGGAATTGAAATTATATCTTAATAGCTTAGCTAAAATTTTCTTAAACAAGTGCGGGCATAATGTAACCTTGTCCACAATTACCTAGCAACTTGACATTAGCAATCAGGCCATTATGTAACACTTAATCCTTTGTTTAAAGGAATGGGAGAGGAAATAAAGGAGAGGAGATCACGAGAAGAACAAAAAAAATGGGAAAATTCCAGTCTCTACAATATAAACACTATATTTAAATTCCACATTTATGACCATGACAAATGATCCCGACCTTCCCCCGGACAACGTATAAACTCCCGAACGAACGTCGGGAATATTAATTTGCTGATGTTCATAGTTGTCTCAGGGTGAAAATCTCTGCCATCAGCCTTATTATACAAAAGACGAAGATAAAAAAGGTACTTAGACAACTCGTTATATCAGAAAGTGATGAGGGTAATCGAATAATTGTCAAGTAAACAGAGGTTACATATATACACACTGGGAATCTTTGGAGTTGTTAAGGACCAAAACATTTTACTTATAAAAATAAAATACAATATACACACTAAGAACCTACGTGACAAACTGAATAACAAATTGATGAAGCTAGACAACTACCAGATAACTCATGTTCTATTTTACATGATATATATGTGTAACTACAGATAAGCATAATCCAATAGAAAGAAGGGAACCTGCGCATTTACTTGAACAGTTTGCTTGCATATCTTAGGATTCCAACATTCTCGTTCAAGAAGTGAACATGTATAACCGATAAGTACTAAACAAACAAGTTTACAGATCTTAAAACGGGGCTGAATTGGGTACGGAGAGCAATTATTTCAAATTAACCATACAGAAGGACTGTGTTGGCTCGGTTTATTTTTCAATATTGACGGAGGATATCAAGAAAAAAAAAGGAGAGTCGTCGTAAGTTAGATGCATCCCTACGATGCTGCTCTCTTGGAACAGAAGTAGCGGCACAGTTTCTCTATCCACCGATACGGTAACAAAAAGTATCAATTTCTTCACTCCCTCATCCAAGGTCTACTCTTCTCTCTTACCCTCTTACACACGTGAATGTCTAAGCTAATGTTTAAGGACATAACATAACAATGCAGTTCACTAATTATTCGGTATCTTTTGTAATCGAGTCTCTCTCCATACTCAGTCCAATCTTTCTTAAGACACCCTATTCTTGACTGGTTCATCTTCTTATAGAGAGTCTATCCAACTAACCAAAATTATATCTCAACAAAATTCAATGGAAAACTACAACATGATAAATAAGATATGCATATGAGTTTGTTGGCTTAGCCAAATAATATTTAGTCTGACGAATGATGTATTTTAGGGTTTATAGTAATAATTGGCAGTACTATTTCATTGTAATTTTATTAAATTAATGTTTAGTGTGTCATCTATAGGTATATTTCTTCCACTATTTATCATAAATGTTGACACGTTCATGTTTTCATTTTTGCTACACATTCTTGTGATTAGTGAATTACCCCGTTACTTTTTTTAAAACGAAAATACCCTTAAACAAATTAATTAATTATTATTTAGATTGATTCTTAGGTTAATTGGAGCAACTTGAGTGATAATGGATGATGGAGCCGAAGACAATGGACGGAACAGAATAAGGCACAGGAGACCGACTTATGGTTAAGTTGAACCTCATTTTTTGAACAACATACGAATTCTGGAACTTTATTTAAGCTCTCGATTCTTTTTTCTAAAATACAAATTACTATTCTGGATCAATTTTTAAAGTTCTAGATCCTTTACGGTTAAGCTCCTTTCCCCTTCTATTTTAAACAATTTATATTTTGAACCCCATTTTGAGCTTTATTTGAGCATTCGATTCTTTTTTTAAATCAATTTTTTTTGTTCTAGATCTTCATTGAACATGTTATTTAAGGTTCTAGAGGTTTTACAGTTAAGCTCCTCTCCGCTTCCATTTTAAATGATTTACATTTTGAAACCCCATATTTTTTAACTAAATTTGAGTTCTAAAGTTTTATTTGAGTACTCGATTTTTTTTAAAATCAAAATTATTATTTTGGATCTTTATTGAACATGGTTTACAGATCCTTTACGGTTGAACTCCTATTCCCTTCTACTCTAACTGATTTATATTTTGAACCCAATTTCTTGAATTAGATTTGAGTTTTCAAGCTTTATTTGAGCACTTTTTTTCTAAAATCAAAATTATTGTTCTGGATTTTTATCGAATATATTTTTTTAGGTTCTATATCCTTTTTAGTTAAGCTTATCTCTCTATTTTAACAAATTTACATTTTGAAATCCCATTTTTTGAACTTGTGAAACTTTATTTGAGCACGCGGTTCTTTTTTCTAAAATCAAAATTACTATTTTGGAATAAGATCCATACTTCTAGCTAATTTAATCGATATACATTTTGAACCCATATTTTGAACTAGATCTGAGTTGTAGAGTTTTATTTGAGTATCTCGTTATTTTTTAAAATCAAAATTATTGTTCTAGATCTTTATTTAACATTCTAGAGCTTTTACGAGTAATATCCTCTACCCTCCCATTTTGACTGATTTACATTTTGAACCCTAAGCTTTAATTGGGCACTCAATATTTTTTTTTATAAGATCTTTATTATTATTCTGGATCTTTATGGAAGATGATTTTAAAGGTTCTAGATCCATAACGGTTAAACTCCTCTTCCTTTCTGTTCAACTGATTTATATTTTGAACGTTCTCAAGTTTTATTTGACCACTGGATTCTTTTTTCTAAAATCAAAATTATTGTTCTTGATCTTTATTGAATATGTTTTTCAAGGTTCAAGTTGACAAATGATCAAATTTTAGATTTATAATAACATTAGAATATTTTTATTTATGTTATGAGATTACTAATGTTGTGTTTAGTGGTTGGAACAGTTCCGAACTCAAGTGCGTGAAGATGTAGCAAGCATGATTGATCCTAGTTTAGTGCGGTTAAGGTAAATCATTTCTATTTTTAATTTTTCAATTTTATCATATAAATTCTAGACTAAACAATAGCCTTTCATTATAATAATTTTTTGCCATATGCTTATTATTCTAAGAAGTAAATAATTTCTAGCCAGCTTCTAATCTCTCTCCCTCCCTTTTGCTAGAGCACCAACCTAGGCTTTTTCAAGCTAACCAACCTCTCTTCCATAGGTCTGCTCCTCCTCTCGTCGCCGAACACGGTTTCAAAAGACCCGGGCATATCTCCGATTATATTAATGTTAACATATATGTCTTGTCTCTTGTTTATTTTCGAATGTTGATTAATATTAATAATTTAATTTGAATGTTATTTGAAAGTCTAATCGAGCACGCCATTCTGGTGAAATCAAAGTGGAGAAACAATGTTGATTATTGGTAATTCATAATAAATAATATTTTATTAATTTGAAAAGGTTAAATTTTATTGATATATGTTAGAACAAGATTTCGTAATTACATAATTATTGATTTTCTTCATAATCTTGATATAGTGAAAAAAAACCACCCTAGAAAAAAAGTAATACTCTCTTTATTGTGAATCTCAAATTACCATATCTGTCTTATATCTTATACGGCTAATGTTAAATCACAAGTCCAATTAATTCATTTGATTTTCCCACTTTAATTTTCTACTATTATTAACTATTTTACCAATATATAAGATAATTAGAAACCGTATGGTTTGATTGTAATAGTTTTTTTTTCTTTCTTTAAACTATAAAACTTTTTGAGAAAATTTGATAGTTAATTTCATGAGATATTTTTGTGAGATACATAGAAAGTAGATTGAACATGGAGCGAAGGAAATATTACGAGCTTTTTGGACTAAATTTGTTGATAATAATAAATTTCAGTTCCAAAAACGACAAGTGTTATTTACGATACTTGCATGCCCTTGCATGTTATCTGAAATTATCACCAAGGCACTCACTAAAATGATTTAACAATCTCTAAAATGATTTAATAGTTAGAACTAGATTAGCGTTTCTTCATTTTTATATTTATAATCTAAAGATCTCATTTTAGTTTGTAACATTTTTTGAGATCTTGAATTGTTAATAATTGTTTAATGAAAATAGTGGTTAAATCATATGTACTCATGGAAATACGTAGTACATGATCTGATTTATCATTAACTAATTTTTGAAAAAGAAATGCTTGTTGTTTTTTAAAAATACTACTCGGAATTATTTATAATATTGCTCTCCCAATTCTTACTTGATACTAAACTTTAGAACCTTTGCAAATCAAGTTGGATGAAGAAATGTAATCGAATATTTCTTTTTTCCTTTCTTTTTGGAGAGTAAAATTGTAAGCAATGATTTTCTTGGATTGGTTTGTTTGTTTCTTTCGATTTTTTTGGATTGGTTTTGCCGTTGGAAAGTTGGTGCTAGGGCATTTCTTTTAGTTTCTTTCTCTTGTTGTTTAAGTCAATTTTTTTGTTGTATTTACATTTTTTTAGTTCTGCATTTTAATTATTTTTTAAGTCAAAAATTTTTGATTTAAATTTTTTCTTTTTAACAGAGAAGACGTCGTCAATGAGGGTTATGAAAGATGAATGGAATGTAACTTTTCAATGCACTGATTGTGGTGTAACATTTGAATTTTCAATTACAACAAAAATGCAAAACTAAAAAAATGTAAATACAACAAAAATTTGAAAGAAACTCCTTTGGAAAGAAATGCCCTAGCACCACCTTTCCAACGGTGAAACCAATCCAAGAAAATCAAAAGAAAGAAACAAACCAATCCAAGAAAATCGAAAGAAAGAAACAAGTTATGATAGTAGTACATGCATAGTTGGAGTAGAGAAAGAGTGTCTAGTGGGGTGAAGGGAATTGACTGGGAATTTAAGTTTCTCAAGTACAATAACAATTAAAAAGTTTTCCAAGAAGAAAGAAGCTAAAAGGAATGAGGTGAAGGGTGAATGGTCTCTCTCTATTTATAGGAGCTGGGAATGAGTTGTAGTTTTTTTTTAGTTAGGACTAACAAGAGTAACTTGGATAGAGTTAGTTCATGTTTAACAAGGAATTCTCGATCTCCAACGACTAAAAATGCAAGTTTTAATTTTTTGCAAGTAATTTCTTGAAATTCATGAGTGGCTCAAATAGGAATTAATCAAGTGTCCGAATGCTTGCATTAGATAGAGCCCTCCTGTTGAAATCTCAAGTTTTATTTTCATGGAGAAGCTGAGCTGTCCTTCAACCTACAATCTTAGGTCGAGTAAAGGAAGTGTAAATGAATAGGACATGCATTTTCTAGCTCAAATACAGATTCAATAAATAGGAGAAGAAGGTCAATTTATTGATTACACTAGAACGATTGAGACACTAGAATTTTAAGTTGGCTGAAGTTAGCTAACCTTTCTAGTTTGTTTACGAATTCACTCTCTGAAAAGAAAGGAAAATTGAAATATTCGATTACATTTCTTCATCTAATGTTCTAAAGTTTAGTATCAATTAAGAATTGGGAGAACAATATTATAAAAAATTAACAATCCCCACCGAGTACTATTTTTAAAAAACTTTATATTTATCAAAAATAACTTTATATTTAGCAAGTAACTTTATATTTATCAAAAATAAAGTTCCCAAAAAGTAAATAATTAAACTTTGAGATTGTTAAATCATGTTAGTGAGTGTCTTGGTGAAAGCATGCAAGTATCATAAATAACATTTGTCATTTTTGGAACTGAAATTTATCATTAGCAACAAATTTAGTCTAAAAAGTCCGTAATAGATCCTTCGTTCCGTGTTCAATCCACGTTCTATATATCTCACAAAAATATCTCATGAAATTAACTATCAAATTTTCTCAAAAAGGTGTAGAGTTTAAAGAAGGAAAAAAACTATTTACAATCAAATCATACCAGAGTAAACCAACTAATTATCTTACATGTTGGTAAAATTGTTAATAATAGTAGAAAATTAAAGTTGGGAAATCAAATGAATTAATCGGACTTATGAATTAATTTAGTCCTTAAAAATAGAAAATATAATAAGATGAAATGCCTTTTTAATAAATAGTTTATTATAATAAATTAAATAAGTGTGGCCCATTTCAGATGTTGTGGGTGTAGAAGTAGAGAAGCAAAGCTTGAATTCATTTATAATTTTATTGAAAGAGTGTAATTTTTTTTCTATTTAAATCTTGGATATCCATGTCAACCCTCATATTAATTTTGTTTTGTCTTATTTAGTCATTTCCATTATGAGTGGTTTACAAGATACACTCACCATTCTTCTAATCTTTCTAACTAACTTAAGATGTTTTTGATTAGAATTACTTTACAGTCTAATTCGTATAAAAATAACACTTATCCTTTTATATTAACCTTAGAATATTTTTATTTATGTTTTAAGTCGATTCAAATTTAGTTTTATTAATATTATAGTACTTAATACATGATAATTTTTGTGAAAAAGTTATCTTATTGAACACCCATATTTTATTCAAGTTATGATCAAATTTTAGATTTATAGTAACGTTAGAATATTTTTATTTATGTTATGAGACTACTAATGTTGCCTTTGATGGACATGGTCAGGAGGGATTGGTGAATGGGCCCTTCTTGGAGCAGTTCCGAGCTTAAGTGGTTTAGCAAGTAGGTTTGGAGTATGATTGATCCTGGTTTAATTGCGAAAACAAGTGTAGTTAAGATAAATCATTCACTATCTGATTTATAAAAAAAGGTAAATCATTCACTCATTTCTATTTTTAACTTGTCAATTCTACCATATAAATTCTGGACTAAACAACAACTTTTAATTATAATAATTTTTTGCCATATGTTTATTATTCTTGCCACACGCCCTTGAAATTTCTTTACATGCCCTTAATTTCCTTGGCTCATACTTATAAATACATGTTGTTACATCCAATTACAAAACATAACTCTACTCCAAAATTACAACACCTAGAGCACAAACCTTGAGTTCAACTTTCTCGCGACGGACTTCCTCTCATCAACCTTCTCTTTACAATTTTCGTACATTCTCTATGAATGAACTTTAGGTTTTTCATAATATACATTTTCCTGAAGTTGATTTTAGAGTTCTAGATCCCTTCTCTTTTTTGGATTACATTTTCCTCGGTTATTTTTCAAGTTTTATTTTTGTTTATGATTCTTTTATAATATGTATTTTCCTAAAATTTTGAAATTCGAAGAAGAAGGCTGTTGTAGTGAAGGCACATTGTAAGAAATATGACGGAGCATCTCTTTCCATTAGAATTGATGTCCAATAGCTAGACCACGTGATGTGAGTGTTAGGTAGTGCTAGATCAATTTGTCTCGCTAAAGCCGCCAATTCAACGGTCACGTCGTTAGCATTATTGAGCAATTTATTATCTCTTTGGTTTCGGCAAAATGCGAAAGGCACGGATGCCCAAGGAAGACACTCTCATACATGCTTCAACAAAGAATAGAAAATGAGTATCACTACTTTACAATAAAACAATTAAGTCTAAGATCCATATCATTTACCTCCAGTTTTGTTCATGCAGGATGAGAGATAAGAGATGTTGAACATCTCGCGGAAGGTTAAAGTGTCCCCTGCATACATCAAAGATCAAGTCTCTCAAATTTTGGAATTCGAAGAAGATGAGGTCCGACTCTTCTCCTTCATATATGTACGGCTTTGAGGTGTATATGTCATCAGATAAAACATTGTAGAACACATCATTCTGATTAGGTCTGCCACATGACATATGACACTTCACCCCACCGCAAACATGCATGACGAGTAACATATATGTGACAAAAAAATATATTATTTTTGAAAATTGGGAGCTTAACATATTAAAATAAAAGCAAAATCCCCAAGATACTCACAATCATATAATTACATCTCAAATACAGCAAGTAATATCTATCAAAGCAACAACTACAAGATAAATATTATCTAACTCACATGAAGCAAGCCAAACTCATGAATCGCCCTACTAAAATTACATGTCCCAAGCCAAACAGAAGCTATAAAATTAGACTCCAAGAGAAAACACCAAGGGGAGGCCAAACTCCATCCGACCATGAAAGTCAAACTTACCTAATGATATTAGCTCCATGAATGGTCAACTGTAACTCGGTCCATGACTGTGGCCAAGTAGATACGTGTCATGGCGTTCTGTGAAATAGCATTCTAAGCACCACTAGTGACCCTAAAATTTGACACGTGTTCTAATTAATATTCATTTATTAACTTTTTTTGAATATGCAAGTCTTATGCTATAGATAGATCAACTTACGACATTTATTAATTACATAAGACGATCAGCTTCCTTTCTATAAGAGATTGCTGCATAAGGATGTGCATAAGGAAGATTGGCATTTCGTATGACCCAGGCTGCTTCCTGCCCATACTGGCGGACCATAATAGGCCGATTTGCACATGATGTATCCATTTTCTTGTAAAAAAAATTCCATTAAAAGCCCAATCAATAATAACGCAAAATGGTTAAACAAGCTAGAGGACATTAGACATTCTAAACAAATTATTGCCAAAGGCTCATTTTACTAATTTGAGAATCCAGAATTAACAAAATATTTGAACATTGAATCATCTCATTATTTGGAAACTGCAATGTACTTAAAATGGATACTGCCGTGAAAAACAAAATTGTAAGTTTTCAAAATATATGTCACCAAAATAGACAAAAATACAAACACAATGTATTTAGAATGTCAAACCACAAACAAAGTACTAAAATGAATCTTCTCATTTATCATTTTTTTCACTTTTCGTACATCCCATTTTTACCATAGTTTTTTGCCATTTCAAAAAAGTTTGCTAATTTTTACCCCTTTAACTTATATGTTAATGAAAAATAGATAAACAATAGAATTAATAAAAATTGCAATTACTAGGTTTTATATTCTAATTTCCCCAGTTTCAAAAGGTGTTTAAAGCTTTTCTTTAAGCCTGAAAAAAAAGGATTGTGTGGAGTTCGCCTTCATCCATGAAATCAGATATCACTACGAGAAAGAAGCGTGCCAAGGATGTGATCAAATTACCTTGAGTCATGCTAACTTGTGCGTAGTTATTCCAATTCTAGTATTCTTTTTATCGTGCATTCATTTCTGGGATGTTGTGAACGTCGAGAATATTTTGTATAGACAATTATGTAATTGCATTTCCATGTTTAGGTTTTAATTTTATCAACATGAAAGACATCAATTAAGACTTGGGAGAGCAATATTATAAAAAGTTAACATTCCCCACGAATACTATTTTTAAAAAACAACAAGCAATTCTTTTTTAAAAAATTAGTTAATGATAAAATCAGATCATATATTACATATTTACCTGAGTACATGTGATTTAACCACTATTTTGGTTAAACCATTATTGACAATTCAAGATCTCAAAAAATGTTACATACTAAAATCAGTCACTTTTGAAATAGCTAATGATAATAAATTAAAGTGGGGAATCAAATAAATTAATGGGGCTTATGATTTTATTTATCCCTTAAAATAGAAAATATAATTGGAGACTGAAATGGCTTTTTAATAAATAGCTTATTACAATAAACTAAATAAGTGTGGCCATTTGGGATTTTGTGGGTGTAGAAGTAGAGAAGTAAAGCTTGAATTCATTTATAACTTTATTGAAAGAGTGTTAATTTTTTTCCATTTAAATCTTGGATATCCATGTCAACCTCATATTAATTTTGTTTTGTCTTATTTAGTCATTTCCATTACGAGTGATTTACAAGATAGACTCATCATTCCTGTTATCTTTCTAACCAATTTAAGGAAGTTTTCGATTAGAATTATTGTATAGTTTAATTCGTATAAAAATAACACTTATCCTTTGTTTGAAGAGTAATGAAAGATAGAAAAATAATGAAGATAGAAAGGAGTAAAAATAACCATGTCTACAATTGGGGGGCTTCGGTTGCACAAAGTTTACAATCTTTATGCAACCCACAAACAAAAAATCCTAGAAAGAAACTATGAATTGCAATTGATAACCTCGTCGAAAACTTGTTATGAGTACACTATCTTTATCACCACCTAAAACATTAATCACAAAATAATGAGAACAATCAGGATATTCTGGATACTATATAATCTCCTCACTTATATATCGAGTAGGCACGAATGCATAGTGATACCTATCAAATAAATGTCGGGAGTTGTCCTTAAAGAAAAACTCATGATAACCCTAATTAATACAAAAGAATTGAAAACTAAGTTATTAGCTTGACATTTATTCTCAAATTATAGGAAGAGACTATATGCATTTACGTACCCAATATCAAGTTGACAAGTCTCAGGTCCTCTAAAGTGTAGAGATGAGTGGCCAGCTCATAAAAACAACCCAGGAATGCCAGCTTGATGATGATGTCCAACATTCTCACATTGTTAAAACTCTTGTCATCGGTGAAATTAAACAAACAAATTAATTTAGAAGTTAAATATTTTAAAAACAATATAATGATAAAGAAAAGACTTATATTTTCACTTACATGCTCGATTTGATGTGCTAAGAGGTCATTGGCATACTTGAGTATTCCATCATTCTCGTGCAAATATCTTATTTCCTCAAAACCCCTTTCATCACATTAAGTCACATTGTAGTAGATGTATCACAAGAAATAAGACTAACGGTCTCTCACTGCTAAAATTGAAGCTAAATATCCAAACTACATGATGTGAGTGTCATGTAGTTCATGATCAGTTTGTCCTATATCCATTCTATACTCACTTGAAGTGCATTAGACGCATTTGCTTTGTTTTGTCCTTTTGATGGAGCTAATGACAAGTATTGAAGTCACAAGTGCATGAGAATATGATTTTTTTTATTTTGTTGTTTAAAATTTTTATTAACTATTAAATTTGATGGATTTGAAGATTGAAGTTTGAATGATGATTGTAGTTCACTAATCCAGATTAAGAATAAAAAAAGAAGTTGCCCTTTCTGAGTGAGCAAAAAGCCTTGTGATCGCCTCATGTAGTGATAACAAACTAACTATAATTAAAACAATACAATACAATGACCATGTTGGATATCTATGTAAATTTTATGAATTATTTTATTTAACACATTCATACCAACACAATACAATTACTTACATTAGGTGGAAATTGTCCTCTATCCGTGACAAGGTGGATAGACGAATAAAATAAAAAACTTAAAAAGTTTAGAAAAAGAAAGTACTTACACAAGAGTAGACAAGATATGCTTATAAGAAAATTAGTTTACAAGAAAAAAACTATGTTGTATCATTTGTTCTAACAAATGAAGAAGGTAGTTCACGTCACTGGACAATTGATTCACCAATAAAAAATATTAATTACAACATCTAATCAGTGCTTCAAGGAAATGATCTTGGACAAGGCGGAGATCAATTACTTGAATTGATCTCTCATGATTTTGACAAGGAAAAGAGGGGAGACGAGGCGAGGCTAAAATTTTTGGAGCCGATCAATGGATTGTGATTGTCGATAAATTTACTACTCGTACATTAAAACAATTTTCTTTTAGTACAACATGTGAATAGAACTATAGTTTTAGATTGAAATATTTTGATACGTTTGTGGTGCTTAACTTGAATATTGACTAAAATTTGTAAACAAGCACAACCTAATTTCATTTGGAAATATTAGAATAAACATTTTTGAAGTTGATTGATGTATGGTATCCGTTACGCTTTGTGGTCATGAGACTCAACTGAATTTGTCTCTGAGTTTCTAACAAATTCATCTCTTTTTTGAATTTGAGACACACAAAAAATTAAGACAATAAAACATTATTATTTAAATTTAAATATTATTTATAGTAATTCTAGCTAAATATATGTTAATCAAATTAATAATATCTATAATTCTTTGTATCAGGTGGGAATGAGCACTTACAGCAACACCACAAAAGGTAATAATGGATTGACAAAAATACAATTTTGTTCTTGGTCAAAACTTCCTCTTCATAAATGTTCCCTATTCCTCGGCATGCCACTAGTAAAAAAATGGTTAGCCCACGGCCTTGCAGATCTCAAATCCATTCGTTTGTCTTCTATATAGTGAGACTTTAGATTACAGATGGTGAGAGCAACAGTGATAATGTAACTAGTTTTGAATTTTAATAGATCTATGAGTTTAGATACCAGATATTACAAGAAAATATAGCAATCTTGGCTCTTCACATATTTTTTTAATTTAGAGTCGAGCACTCCAACCCTTTTGGAGTTTATTTTTTAAAAATATTTTTTTCGTTGATTAAATTGAATTCAATATTATTTTTAAAGAATCCAACTTCTTTTTTCACTTGTACAAACTGTTGGTAGTACTTCATGTATATTCGAACTCGCTCATTAAATATACTACTTTATATGTAGTTTGATTTCACGGATATCCATATTCAAATTATGACAGTATAATTTTTGGTAGAGATAATCTAAAAATTAAATTGTGTATATATATACATAGGTAGCTTGCCAACCGGTTATCGGAAGAACCCAGCAGAAGACTTCTTTTGTATCTAAATTTTTAATACTTATAAACAAAATACATGTAGTGTCAAAAGACAAATGATTAATCGATTGACGGTTAAAAACTTGAAGATGAAGGGGATGTTCGTCGCCGGGAAGGATATCTTGACCAACCCCGTCCATCGTTGGAATTGCCAAGTTGATTTTCAAATTTTATAAATTAGAAAAGTTCATATCTAATTTAGCTTCACTTAAATTTTTGGGACTTTAGACGACTTTGAATTTTGTTCTTCTCTGAGCAAAGTTTTTCCCTATTCGCAAGAAAGCGAATAGGTAAGGTTTTCATCTCCAATTTCTTGAAAAGGAGAAGGTAAGATCGTTGTCATCTTATCCACCAAATTTTGGTAAGTTCATATCTAACTTTTAAAGTTTTTCAGAGGTTAAAAAATTGCAATTATTTTCAAAATTAAATTATTTATTAATTTAACATGTATTGATTAGATCAAAATTATTTACATAGTGTGGAGTGAGGATATAGTTTAATTTTTTAAAACTAATTTGAACCCGTTTGCTTAGATTAGCACGTTTTTTTTTTTTTGAGGAAATAACCTGATATCATTAATCAATCAGCAATTACAGCATTGTCCAAACTCAAAGCCAATACAATCTCGTGAGGAGCCTCCGAGAAGAAAAGCTCTGAGGAGGATACCGGAAAGGACAACTTCGTCAAGGAATGAGCAGGAACATTTGCTTCTCTTCTAGCAAAGACAAATCTATAATCAACAAAAGAAACAATTTCCGCTAGGCAGTCATTTACTACGATCGAAACATCATTTCGGTCTTCAACAGCTCTGTTAAGACGGAGAACCAAGGGTTGGCAATCCGACTCAAACATAACCCGTTGGAGATGCTGGTGTCTCGCCATTTGTATACCCATCAAGACCGCCATGGCTTCGAGGATTAGGGGGTGCCGAACGAAAGGAACTTTCCTGATCATTGCAAAGATGAAGGAGCCAGACTGATCCCGGGCGATAGCTGCAATTTGACCAGTTCCATCTTGTGAGAACCCTGCATCGGTGTTGACTTTGAACCAGCCATCCATTGGGGGCAACCAGCTTCGGATTCGATTAGAGGAAGGAGTCTCTACCTCAGTGACTGATAAAAACTCCTCACCAAAACGTACTGCTGACTCCATTTCTTTGCAAATATCATTTTCCGTCGGAGACCCAAAAACATGTAGATTACGAATTTTCCAAATGCCCCAGAAGCATGCCAACCATCGTAATCGCTGTGCATCGGGGAGGTTCAAGACAGATGTAGAGAGAAAGTCGCCCATCGATGTTTGCCCGGATAAATTGAAAGAGCACCCCATACTAGTTAGAATTGAAGTAGACTTCGGGCACTCCAGGAACAGGTGACTGACAGTTTCCATACTAGATAGACAAAGAGGACAAGTCGAGTCAACTGCCATACCTCTTTTCGTCAAATTGCATCTCACAGGAAGGTTGTTATCAATCATTCGCCAGAGGAACAACTTTAGTCGAGGTGGTCCCCGGGACTTCCAGCAAAGAGCCCATAAGGAGGCATCTGGGGCGTTGGTAGTAGGACATCCAGAAGAGTTCCACCATTGATAGAAGTCCTGATAATAGCCACTTTTAACCGTATAAAGACCACTCTCAGTGTGTTCCCATCGAATAGTATCCAAATGGGACCGGGGGCTTAGGTGGATAGCACGTATTCGGGCCGCATCCTCTGCAGTAAAGATAGCTCTTAAAAGTGCGTCATCCCATTCATGAGTTCCCGGCACCATAAGCTCAGAAACCTGCTGAAAGAGGTCCGCTCCTGGGTAGCGGAATTGTGGACTGCCTGTCTCCGAGTTGGGTAGCCACCGATCAGTCCATATTTTAATATCACGCCCGTTACCAATTCGCCATTCCAATCCTGGAGATAATAGAGAGAGACCCGCTTGAATGCTTCGCCAAGAATAGCTCGGATTGTGGCCTACCGTCGACCGTAGGAGATCCGTCCTTGGGAAGTACCTTGCCTTAAGCAATCTGGCTGTCAACGAGTCGGGATTAGTGATTAACCTCCAGGCTTGTTTAGCCAGCATTGCCCTATTAAAATTAATTAGTCTCCGAAATCCCATACCACCATCGCGCTTCGCTCTACATAGCTTCGACCAGCTTCTCCAGTGCACTTTCTTTTCTCCATCCATACTCCCCCAAAAGAAGTCTCCTAAGAGTTTTTCGATCCGGTCACACGTATCCATGGGTAGTAGTAAGCAACTCATTATGTAAGTAGGTATTGCCTGCAGGACGGACTTGATAAGAGTCTCACGGCCAGACTTAGACAAAAACCTGACCTTCCACCCTTCTAGCTTGCTCCGTATACGATCCTCAAGGGAAGCAAAGATTAGCTTTTTTGACCGACCCAGCACAGTCGGGAGCCCCAGATATTTTTCTTGAAGATCATTCCGTCGCATACCCACCAGTTCGCATAGTCGAGATTGGTTCTGGTCAAGCATGTTTCGGCTAAACATGATGGAGCTTTTCTGCACATTAACTTTTTGACCCGAAGCCCTCTCGTACTTGCGTAGTATGTCCATGATACCCTGTAATTCCACTTCCGAAGCACGGGCGAATAATAGAGAATCATCCGCGAAAAATAGATGCGTAACAGGAGGGGCAGCCCTTGCAATCCGAATCCCATGAATCTGACCGGAACTATGTGCATGGGCCAGTATGGATGCCAAACCTTCTGCACATATGAGAAACAGATAAGGAGAAAGAGGGTCCCCCTGACGGAGTCCTCTTGTAGGTTTGAAAGAATTACCCAAACGTCCATTCACCTGAATCTGATACTGGACAGTGGATATGCATCTCATTATTAGATTAACGAAGGGCTCCTGAAAACCAATTGCTTGTAGCATTCGTTCAAGAAAGGGCCACTCTACCATGTCATACGCCTTCATCATGTCTAGCTTGATAGCACAGTAACCCTGTCGGCCAGTTGTTTTCCGTTTGAGGTAGTGGAAGATTTCGAAAGCAATCAAGGAGTTGTCCGTGATGAGACGGCCCGGTACGAAGGCTCCTTGATTCTCATGAATTATTTCCGGGAGAAAACTTTTCAGTCTATTTGTGATGGCCTTAGTCGCTATCTTCATGAGGACGTTACACAAGCTGATCGGTCTGAACTCACTACACCTTTTTGGGCTCTTCACCTTCGGTATCAGAGAGAGGATTGTCTGGTTAATCGGGCTCGGATCCTCACCTTTATTCAATATGGCCAGTACTGCATCCGAAACCTCATCACCAACGATATGCCAAAATTTTTGAAAGAAACAAGGGGGCAGACCGTCGGGTCCTGGAGCTTTTGATGGATGCATTTGTTGTAGGGCTTGATAAATCTCCAACCTGGTAAACGGGGCAGCAAGGTGGTTGTTCATCTCTGTGGTGACTCTTCGCGGTACATGTTGAGTGATATCCTCCATCTGCACACAACCAGAAGAAGAAAACAGTGAAACATAAAAGGTCCTAAAAGCCTCTTGAATATCAGACTCGTTTGACACCATTTCCCCTACATGATTTTCTATTTCTATAACCCTATTCCTCACCCTTCTATAGCTTGCCCTTTGATGAAAATATCGTGTATTCCTATCCCCTTCCCTGAGCCACTCGATACGAGACCTTTGAGCCCACATAATTTCCTCCCGAGTCAATAGTTCATCCCGTGATTTTTGACAGTTACGAAGACGTTCTTTTATAGCTGCGGACTGGGGTTGGCCTTGAAGATATGTAATCTCCTCTTCCAATTTTCGGGATTGCCTCTGAACATTGCCGAAGGTTTCTCTTCCCCATTGAGCAAGATTTTGCGTGCATGCAAAGGTGCGGGAAGAGATGGGTAACCCCGATTGTAGCGTGTTCCAGCCCTTGGATATTTGTTCATGGATTTGTTCATGACGCAGCCACATATTCTCGAAGCGGAATCTCCTAGTAGGAGGTTGGGGCGGTAGCTTGGCCACTAAGCCAACAAGTGGACAATGATCAGAGCCAATGCGGGCCTTCGCCTCAATGTACGACGCTGGGAACAGATCTAGCCATGTGGAAGATGCGAAAACCCTGTCCAACTTGCATTCGATATTAGCCTCATCTTCCTGTCCATTGGTCCAAGTGAAAGTTAGGCCATGTTGCCTAATTTCGGTTAGAGAACAGTCTTGGATGGTGGATCGGAAAGCCTCCAGCCGACTATATGATACCGACTGTCCCCCCCTTTTTTCTGTGAGGGACATAATCTCGTTAAAGTCTCCTCCGCAGACCCATGGTAAAGAGGAGTGCGTTTTAAGCTGGCGTATTAGATCCCACGAGCGGTGACGATCTGGTGTATATGGCCAACCATAAAAACCCGATAGTCGCCAAGGAACCAAGTCGATTATTTCCACATCAATGTGGTGCAGGGAATACGACAGTAGATGGACTTGGAGATCCCTTCGCCATAATAGCATCAGGCCACCACTGCGCATTCGGCCCGTTCCTTCACATGCAACATATATACCACATTCATATCCAATTCTCCACTTTATATCTTCCGCTTCATTCTCTTTTAATTTCGTTTCACATAAGAACAGAAACCTGGGGATTGCAGGACTTGACTAACCTGCTAAGCTGACGAACTGCCTCGGGGCTCCCCAGCCCGCGACAGTTCCACCATAGAAGATTCATTGCTCTCGGCGGGGCTGATCCTCAGCCGCCGCCGTCATCAAGGTATCATTCACAAACTCAGAAGCCAAGGCAACCTTTTTGCTAACTCGAGTCTGTACATCAGATTCCTCTTCCAGTTTTCTCTTATTAGAGTCAGAAACGTTCACAGGTATCATCATAGTGTCTTCTGCTCCATTCTCAGGTCTCGGATATCTTCTCCAGGTACTTGGGATGGTGTCGTCAGGCTTGGTAAGAGGTGTATTTATTGAGTGGGGGTTGTTGACCGTGGATGGGTAAGGAGGGGGCATGGGTAGATGGGGAGTTTCTGGTGGAGATATAGGGTTCGGGGAGGAAGCACGTTTGGTTGCATAGTAACAATAGACATTTTGTCTCCTGAAAAGAAGATATTAAAAAAAGATTTAGATATCATTTGTACCAAATGAAAATTTTTCAAATGAATTATTTAGAAGCATTATCACTAACTACCCATATCTTTAGTCTTTGATGATTAATTGACACTTTTTCCCAATGACGTCAAACATTTCCTCTGGGTTGATTTCTTCTCCAATTCATGATAATGAAATGAGGTGTTTAAGAAGAGAATAAGGGACGGAGAAAGGTGTGGCTAAGAAAGATAAAGGGAGGTGAGGATGTCAAAGTAATTGAGGTGTGAATCAATTTGTAGAACTATTATACATGTGCTATGTAAATTTGGGGGAAGAAATTGTTGAGTATGGATCGATTTGTTTCCTGTATTGGGATTATTTCTGGCTTCAGTGTTGTGTGCTATTATTATTACATAGAGAATTGGCCCTACCAAAATTGAAAACAGATTGTTTAACAAAAATATAAAATAGAACGAAGTAATTGATAAGGGTAGGAAATCACTTGATATTATATTCGTTCAACTAAATAATCCAAATTCGAGTAAGATATGACTTTTAGTAGGTGACAAAAATTTTCCAATTTTTTTTGACATTATTGTATTTTAAAAATATAATATTTTTTTTACTAATAATATCTTGTTTGTTTATTTGGTTAAGGTAGTCTAGGCAGATCCTGTGAATTTTTACAAACAACACACCAGAAATTTAAAAGCGAAACTTTTCTGCTACATTTTCTCATTTTTCCATTTCGTTATATTTTCTAATGACATGTCCTGTTAATTGTAAATAAAAATTATAGTAAATAAAATAAATAATAAATTAGATTATCAATTGCATGACATACCCGATTAGCTAAAATGACATGGCGGACTATGATTTCTGATTTCTCTGGGTAATATTTAATAGAATTTATTGGACTTTTTTAAAATCCATTTTGTACAATAATTTTAGTCATGAATCATTTGTTTCGTGATGAAATTTATTCAAAACAAAAATCTTAAATTAACTTACAAAGAAATTATTATAATGTAATCATAGAATCTTGAGTTTTAACTTTAAATTTCAAAACAAATGTTGAAGCAAGTGGGTTAAAAAATGAATCAAATCCTGGAACCCAAATGCAAATAATTGTATAGTATTTGTTACACTGTCGTCAGACTCAACTGAATTTGTCCCTTAGCTTCTAACAAATTCCTCTCTCTTGTCAGACCATTTTAATAATTTCAAATCTAAAAGTAAGCAAAATATCCCATTTCAGATGGAAAAGGGACATTTTCCAATCAAAATATATAAAATGATTTTGAACTCAGAATAACAATTCAGCAATGTAGCACAACATAGTAAAAATTTGAACACAAGAATACGAGACAAAAAAAAGTAAAACACTGAAATATTAAAATATGAATATGAATATTATTGATAGTAATGCTAGATAAATATATGTTAAGCGAATTACTAATATCTATAATTCATTGTATCACGTGGGAATGAGTACTTGCACCAACACCATAAATCGTAATAATGGCTTCACAGAAATACAATGCTGTTTTTTTTGGGTAGAATTCGAGAGGTGAATTCTTCGCTAATCATTATTAATCACGTACAAATAAAATTATTTTAGTACAAGGAAATAAATTAATTCATTTTAGATCATCTAAGTTAACATCCATGCAACAAGTAAAATGTACATTAACCACCGCATGTGTGGTCTTGTAGATAAGGGGTCAGGCTTGAGGTGGAAAGTTTGATTCCTTATGAGTCAAAAAATATTTGGAAAGGTCGGAGACTATTTAGTCCAGTGACATTGGGTAGGGTGGAGTGGGGTGAGGTCATGGATTCAATTCCTGACTCTAACATGTAATAGAATAAGATTCTAAAAAAATATATTTGGAGAGAGAATCTGAGTTACAATTCCTTCGATATTCACACTCCCACGTGTCAATATCCACACACCCATATCAGCTCAACTCGCAAAACTAGAGCCTAAAAAAGATCGACCACGAGGGAGTTGGAACAGCCTACTCCTTTAGCGTAATCCCATAACTAAAAGCATGTTGCATCTCTAATAATCTCTCTTACGCCAGAAGAGAGATTATCAAGGGTTGGGTTGATGTTAATTTGAGAATTCATTGTTCTCCAATGGGTGAATAATTTTTTTGTTTTGTTTTCGAAAGGTTTTTTTCAAATATATTTTGGGTTTTTCTTGAATGTTCTTCAAATGTTTTTTTGTGTTCCAAAGTTGTATATGATTGAATTTTTTATGTTTTTGTTAAAAGATATACAAGTCATTTCTCTAGATAAAACGTTTTCCAAAAAAAAAAAAAGTTTACTACAAGATGGCAAAGTTAAAAAGTCAACTCGATAACTATCACTTTTTCTCTTTCAAGTCAACATATAATTTTGTTCTTGGTAGAATAATATCTCGAATACTAAATATATTATTTTATATGTAGCTTTATTTTAATGGATTTCCATATTCAAATTATGACAGCATAATTTTTGGTAGAATAATCTAAAAAATTGTATATATACATAGGTAAGCTGCCAGCCGGTTTAGCGGAAGAACCCAACACAAGACTGCACTTGTATCTTATCTTTTGCAAGTAAAAACGACGCCGTAATTAAGGATGGGTTGGTCCAAGCAGCATCACGGCAACCTCGTCGTCAGAGTTCTACTGATATTCATCGTTATTGATCTTGCTGCCTCAAATCCACCCGTGAGTTTTACGAAATTATTATTCGTCTCAATTCTCCTGATAATATTGAAATATAATTTTTTAACACTCATAAACATATTTAATGCATTTATATATTGTAACAGTGGTCAAATCATGGAGCTGACTTAAGTAACACACGTAGTGCTAAGAGACAGATGATTAATAGAATGACGGTTAAGAACCTGAAGCTGAAGTGGACTTTCGTCGCCGGGAAGGACATCTCGGCCACCCCGTCGATAGCTGATGGGGTGGTCTACTTCCCATCGTGGAACGGGTTCGTGTACGCCGTCGGTGCGTTGGACGGTCAGCTTAGATGGCAACTGAACATCAGCGAGGCGACCGGACAGTCTAATGGTACCTTGTCCAGGTCAACTCCTTCGATCGCCGGCGACATGTTGATTGTCGGGATTTACGGGCCGGCCATGGTGATCGCTCTCGACCGGTCAACGGGGAGGTTGGTGTGGTCAACCACGTTAGACCCCCGGCCTATCGTCCTGATCACCCAATCTGCAACAATATTCAACGGGTAAGTTGATCATTCCCTTGTCGGAAAATGATATTTGAGTTATTACACTACTTGGTTCCAAACATTAGCAGGATAATTGGGGCCAAAAATTTTCTACAAGTAATTAATGTACTAATTTCAAATCTTCTATTTTGAAATTTTTGATTTAAGAAAAAATATATTCATTATCTATTGATCCAAGTATTTTGTAGTAGTTATTTAAATAATTTGATTGGACTGTTACGTTATTAAAGCAAAATTGATAAAAGGGAAATTGCAGTCTTTAAATTCTTTTTATTTTAATATTTTTAAAAGCAAGTTGATCCTTTTAGGAGTTGATTAATATGGCATTTAGACATTTACTTAGTAGACTACTTTAAAGCGACATCTCACGCAAATATTTGAACATTATTATGTTTTTAATAATTTGTATTCAAAATATTTAATTAATTAGAATAATTTATCCAAATATTAATCGAATAAATATTTGAATAATTTAAAGTGACTGATACACAGATTTAACGTAAATATGAAAATAAAATCTATAAAAGGGACATTGTAGTCTCTAACTTTCCTTTAATTTTAAATTTTTAAAAAGTAAAAAAATTCATATCTAACTTTGACAGTTTTTCACGTTAAAAAAATTATAATTATTTTACAGTATTAAAGTAATTTAACATGTATTGGTTAGAGTAGGATCATTTATTAATCCTTCAACTTTATTTTATCAACAGTTCCATAATCATACGCTAAAAACTCCCACAATTTTCTATCTCGCTCCTCCACAGGGAAGTCTACGTCGGCGTATCATCACTCGAGGAAACATTACCGGCGGCGCAATGCTGTAAATTCCGGGGAAGCATGGCCAAGCTCGACGTCCACACCGGCGAGGTCATATGGCAGACGTACATGATCCCGGACAACGGTGGCCTCCTCGACGGCTACTCCGGCGCAGCCGTGTGGGGAAGCAGCCCTTCCATTGACATCCCAAGGAGGCTAGTTTTTATAGCAACAGGAAACCTCTACGGCGCACCGCCAAACGTGACACAGTGTCAAGAGGCCCAAAATAACCAGACGAGCCCACCGGCCCAGCCCGACCGATGCGTGGGCCCAGATGTCCACTTCAACTCGATTCTAGCCCTTCATATTGACACCGGGGAGGTTGCTTGGGCCACCCAATTGGGAGGATACGACATTTTTTATTTCGCTTGTTTGGAGCCCAACAACCCGGATTGCCCACCTGGACCCAACGTCGACGCCGATTTCGTAGAGGCTCCGATGTTGCTCACCGTCTTCGTTAATGGGTCGTTTCGTGATGTTGCGGTGGCTGTACAGAAGAGTGGTTTCTGTTGGGCTCTAGACCGTTATACCGGAGATATTGTTTGGTTTAAGGTGAGTATCCGTTATGCATATAAATATTTTAATACCCAGAATAGATTTTTTGTATCTGACTTAGATATTTAAGATAATAAACAAGTAATATAATTAACAATGTGAAAATTTCAAACTAAGAGGTCTATCAAGTTGGAAATTACACGAATTTGATCAATTGTGCTGAAATGAATATCATACATGGATAACAATGAGTGCTTCATATCAATATTATAATATTTATAAGCAAACACAATTTTTATATGAATAGATAAGTGAATATACACTCTTATAATTAACAATGTTGTTATCAACATTATCTCTATTTTGCTTATTCAAATTGTGCACATTTTAATTTCGAAGAGTATATATGTATTAAGAACTCGTCCATTATTCCCTCTCTAAAGAATTTAGGCAAAATTTATTTTGGTGCCTTGTAGTTTGAACCCCAGTCAAAAAATCCCAACCAAGCGACATCAATTTTATAACTTATTAAGAATCTTAACAGACGAATATTTTTTACCTTATAGGACAATTGTTATGAAAATATGCAAGATCTTTCACTTTGGTGTTAAAACATTTATTTTTCTGTACTAATAAGTGTCGATATAAAGGTGAATTTGAATATATTACTTTAGTGACTTACTTAAAATTATTTTGTAAACTATCAAATTTCGAACATAACATGGATCTTGAGGGTTCTGGTCTGGATATTCATCAACTTAGGTGCTGGTTCTACCTCTAAACAATAACTTGGATTTTGTTAATGGTTTGACAGTTGGCGGGACCAGGAAGCAACACCGGAGGAGGGATATGGGGGGCAGCCACCGACGGGAGAACAGTTTACACCAACATAGCCAACGGCGACGGAATAAGCTTCAACCTGACGCCGGCCACCCGCGGCACCACAACCGCTGGGGCCTGGGTGGCGCTGGACGCCAACTCCGGCGAAATCCGATGGGCCACGGCCAACCCCAGCAACCAGACCTCCAACGGGCCGGTGACCGTGGTCAACGACGTGCTCTTCGCCGGCTCGGTGGCCGGAAACGGGCCCCTGTACGCAATGGACACGAGGAGTGGGGATATTCTGTGGAGCTACGACACCGGAGCCACCATATACGGCGGCGTGTCGGTGGGGTACGGGTGTGTGTACGTCGGGAATGGGTATAAGGTGAGCTTGGGGGCGTTCCATCCTGATTGGACTGCTGGTACCTCGCTCTATGCTTTTTGCTTACACTGAAAATACTTCGGACAGCTAAAGCGGAAGAAGCATGTTATCTCTTGTTTAATAATGGGCCGAATAATTTAAGTTCAACTCAGGTATAACTTTTCAAATATGAAATTTTTTTAATAAATATTTAACATTATTATATGACACTGATTCAAACTCGAGATCTTTTAGTTAAACCAAAAACGCAATCGGTGTTTGATCCGAGTGTGGTGGGGAATGATTGTTTACTTGGACATGTGAAACTTGGCGGCTGAACCTAGACGGGTACTCGGAGTATACTGGAGGTGAATAGAATCTCAAGATCTTATCTAGTAAAAGTTGACAGTGATATTTTGTGTTGATGAAGATGGAAGAGAGGGAAAAAGGAGGTTGGAGAGGCTAGTTTTTGTCCACTAAAAAACCCTATTTCTTGCTTATTCCCCAAGCTTCACACCCTCCATGATCCTGACCAGGTTCACTATTTGTATGCTTCGGAATTGGTCCCCTCGAGAGAAAAGGTTGTGAATCAACCAAGAAGGCTTGGTTCTAAATCTGATAAAGCACGAACTTAATTATGTTTAGATGCAAATGCAAAAAGTATACTGCATTGGTCAACCTGGAAAATATAGACAAATGATCAATTCAAGTCTAAGTCATAGGATAAATGTATCAATATAGTTACATTTCTGGACTCAAAATTTCATACCTCAAATTTATATTATAACAATCCCTTGTCGTAAATCTACAATAACCGAAACGATCTTCTTAATCGTTAATTCCACTGTTATTGTTTGAGGGTTGGTAAAGTTGTAAGGGTGTCGGATTCATTGAAAAGATAATGAATGCAAATCTAAAAAAATAATTTTGAGAAATTTACAGTAGACTTGCCAATTTTTTTCTCTCACAAAATTTTGATTGAAATATAATAATTTAAATATTATTATTTGTTACTTTAATATGAAAAAACCCATAACATTATTGCATAAAAAATAATTTTGAGAAATTTATAATAGACTTGTCGATTTTATATTCTCTCCCAGAATTTTGATCAAAATATAAAAGTTTAAATATTATTATTTGCTACTTTAATATGAAAAAAAACCATAAAATTATTGCATAAAACTCCGGAGACTACCTACTGATAAAAAAAATCATCGTCCTTGTTAATCCCCGGGCTTCACATCCTCCAAGATCCTGACCAGGTTCACTATTTTTGTGCCAATTTTGTGAATGTAACCTTCTTTGGCAAAATTAAAAGAGTCTCAATCTGGTCCCTGATGAGAGAAGGATGTGAACCAAGAAGGGTTGGTTCCAATTCTTCTGAGTCCTTATATATAGCCACAACTGTAGCAGTACTGTTGCATTGTAGAACAAGAAAAATGCAAGGCAAAACGTGAAGAGGACTCGTCAGGTGTCCTCTGGAGCTCCTCCGAACACTTCATTGGGAAACATCAGTACAAGTATCAATGAGGTGGTCTTGCTGGTCTTGTCTACTGAAGTGTTTGGGGGAACTCTGGGTGGCATCTCGCATTGGTAATTCGTAGATCCCGCAATGTTACAACGGGTAAAAAGATGTTCTATTTTAACTTTAGAACATGATAATATATTGCAGGAAGTTGATCTTTTTCGAATGGCAGAATCAAAATATAATGTCGAACAAGTTGGTGTTAGTAAGGAGTTAAATGGTGGTGAGCCAAATCAGGTTAGTTTTAGTTACCGTGCAAAAACATGCTAGAAGTGCTCAATTTTAGCAATTTTTTTAAATTACAATATGCTACTTCAAATTTTGAAATCTGATCTGGTGGTTTTTTTGCAGCAATCCAAGGGCAATTCTTCACAAGAGAAAAATGCAGAAACCTTTAAACAACAACTTGGCCAAACATTAGAGGGTTGTTCTTCACATTTAAGGAATAGTTCAGGTGCAAAAAAGGGCCACACAAAAAAAAAACACCATTAAAAGACCCAATGAGTTTTGCCTATGTTGCTAAACTGTAATCCAATCACAGCATTAACTATGCATGCATAAACTGTGAGAATGCAAAGATAAATCATAAACATAGATGTTACTGTCCCTAATTCTTCTGTGTCAATCTTGTCCTGCACATGCCTCGTTCTGCTTCACCTCCTCCATTCCGGCTTCATCAACTTATCCGAAACTGCAGCATATAGTTACGAGTGTGAGAAAGCAGAACAGTATCAATTCAGAGTTTTTAACTTCTAAATAAAAGTTTCTTACCACTGCCATCTCTGGAAGAAGATAGAGATCTGTCCATCTTGATACCGGCCTTCGCTCCCTGAACAGGCCTCTGCGCTCGCGGAGAATTCAAACTCAACCTGCCGATAGTAGTAGCCGGTAAGGAAAGACGCCTGTTGAGAGAGTTCTTGTCAATTGCATCTTGGGAAGGGCTAGATGATCCTTGAGCTCTGAGCTTAGCCATGGCAGCAAATGTCGGCGCCATGTAACTTGGCAATTTTGGGGCACTATGAACACCGTTGTCCTGGTTTTCGGTATTTGGTAGAAATGCAGGTGTTCTCGGGCTGGACTGTGCAACCTCGACACCAACACGGACCGTCGGTTTTAAAAACTTATTGGTACCAGCAGTATCATCAACTTGACTGTCGTCTTTCACTTGCACGTTTAGATCCGAATGCTCATTTAATGGACCAGCAACATTGTCCACAATAAGTATTTGCTCACTCGGAACAGTTACTGGTTTGTCTTTCAGCTTGTCGGTGGAACCAACTTCGCTCCTTGGAGATTCTCTGGAGACACTGGACTTGGACATCTTGCTCCTTGATTTCCCTTTATCAACATCAGTTTTGTTCACAACCTCCTTGGTTGCATTGCCCTTTTTGTCTGATCCATTCTGAGGCTGATCATGCTTCTTATCAACGGAATGGGTAGACGATTTCTTCATAGTGTGATTTGATTTGTTAGAGCTCGGGCCATTAGACTTGTTCCCAAGGTTAGCAGCTGTGGTGGTCTTTCGAGCACTTTTTTTGGTTCCTACTTGTGATATTTCTGCACGCTGAGTATCACTGACCTTGACCTGAGACTCTGCATCAATATTAGCCTTCGGTTCTGAATAGGATGCCCAAAAGTGTGATCCTGACCAGCGCCCCAACCATTCCCAGGTCGAATTGGATTCCCCAGAAGTGCATTTATGTGATACTGGTGGCAGGCCGCAAGTTGAAGACAAAAGCTGAACAGAAAGAGAAAGCAACGTGATCTTCATCGTCATAAAGGACATAATAGAATTTGTTCTCATACACATTGCCATGGAATACGATTGAACGAGTACAAAATAATAAGAGATTGTAAAGGATGTGATTTGTAGAAGTAGCTGATATCCAAAGAGAGCTTTGCTTGTGAACAACACATACAACTATACTGCAAAACTCACCTTTTGAGCAAAAACATTTACTGGAAGCTGCTCTTTCACAGCTGAAGTAGATAATACTTCAGAAGAATCCAGACGGCCTGCAGTCTGATGCAAAAAAAGGTTAGGAAACACCCAATTTGGAAGGGTTGAAATAATTTCAGATCCAGGTTAGAAGCTTATAATCACCTTAATCTTCAAAACATTGCATGTACTGTGCACTTCTATCCCACTGCTTGAACACCTAACCTGTCCACCCCGAACCAAAGCCTGAAACTTGACAACTGCTCGCACACAACGTAAGGTAGCAACTGCCTGTCTTCTGACCAGGCGACCACGTACTAGGGCCTGAATCCTTATAATACCCTTCAGATTATAAAGTTCACAAGGAGCCTACAAAAACAATACAAAGATCAATAATAGTACCGAGCATTCTCCAGAAAGATCAATTGTGAAGTACCAATATCATACCACAAGACAGTACAAGGGCCTGGATGCTAACATCATGATTCGTAATGATCACAAAACAAGGGAGACAGAGGCAAATCGTACCAGATATCCTCTAACGGCTGCCTGTGTAGCAGCTTCCTCTCGCCTGATCAATTCAGGATCTTCGGGTGGGCCTGTGCTGGTAACTTCACTTACATTCTCATCATCATTTGAACATGGAACTATGCCAACTTCATCAGGCTGTTTCATGCTTAACCTCTGGCCAAAATCCAATCTCTCACTTCCAGCACCCTCTGGAAGAACCGAGGACAAAACCACAACTGGATCAGAAGCTGAGACGAAAGTAGATGGCTTGGCAGAAACAGCTGCGTCCCTGGTCTTCAAATACTCCTGAACACAATAATCACAAATCAACAACCAAATGCAAATAAAACAGGGCCTTCTTTATCCATAGCCTTCAATAATTAGATTAAACTTCCAGCAAACCAAAATAAGCTGGAAAACACAGTGATCAACATCTCACCGAAGAGCTTTTCCCTTTCGAAGATTTTGAGCTCGACGACTTCTTCCCAAGAAGCACGGACTTAATCCACTTCCCCGGAGACTTCCCCATCGCCAAGCCCCCACAAAGTTATACCACCAAATCACAAACCTGCAAAGAAAATCGCTCAAATCCCTAGAAAAGGACAGCTTCAGACAAAACAAAACCCTCTTATATCCTAACAGGAACACCCCAAAACCAAATGCCCAATTACTACAAACAACAAACATACTAAAAGCTTAGACCCCCCAAAAGAACCCAGTACCAATAAAGTCGGTCAAACAGTGTTCCCCCATGAATACAAGAGATTTACCAAAAAAAGAAAGAACCCAGATACAGAACTAACCAAAGACCAAAACTTTAACAAGGGAAGACACAACGTGACCCAAAAGCCCCAACCTTGATGGATAAAATTGTAAAAAAACACAAACCCAGAAAGCCAGAAGCTCCCAACTCACTTAAACCACAAGCAGGAAAGCGAAAGGCCAGAACTTGGGAGGAAAACAACACAAGGAAAAAGGGAAAGTTGATGAAGAAAGAGCCAAAGAATACCCTTTTAAAGTTACAAACCCAAAAAATAGGATTCCATTTCTTTCACAAACCTCACAGTCCTACTCAGCTAATAGCCTGAGAGACGTTAAAAGAAGGGACCCAGAAAGGCACCCGAGGCAACTGTCCTCGTGCCGGCGTCGTTTTGGCTTCCCAATGTAGAGAAAAATACGAAATTTGGTTGGTCGCTTCTAGTTCTCTGCCTAGTGTTAGGTGTAACCCAATAATAGAACAACACCTATGAAAATTAAATTTTAAAGAAAGATATTAAATTTTTTTAGGTGGC
Source organism: Hypericum perforatum (assembly GCA_012979155.1). Lineage (NCBI taxonomy): Eukaryota > Viridiplantae > Streptophyta > Magnoliopsida > Malpighiales > Hypericaceae > Hypericum > Hypericum perforatum. The sequence continues at coordinate 50,019 of SOPF01027723.1, read as the reverse complement.
TACCTGGCTGGCGGGTGGTGGTTACTATTTAAAAAAGGCTAGCCTTTTAGTTGGGTAATAATTAATTCAATAAATGTTGTATTGTATGATGTCAGTTTTCGAAATTTAAGATCTGATAATATTGAAATTTTGAATGCAAAAATACGAATAAAAACGATATTTAATTTTGAGAATAGCCATGGGGAAGAGTTTGTTGATTACGATGGCTTGCCTTAGATTACAAAAACGCTGGTATTATTTTATGTTTCTTTTGGTATAGAGTTTTGGGTTGTTAACAAACTATTGAGAAATAGATATTTAAAATATTTTGGGGTGAAAAAAATAAAGTGGCAGACATATTATTACGATGTCTTTGTTATATTTTTTGTGATGGAAAAAATAAAGTGTTACGCATGTTATCGAATGATTTGAAATTTTTTTAGATTAAATTGTCTTTGATATATTTTTGTCTATTGTATGAATGTGTAATTAAGTAACTTGTATGTAGTTAGAAACCCTCGTTCTTTCCGTAGATTTTGTGGTTCGTATGATCTTGCATAGCATTAATAATGTTAATGTGAGTTTTTACCTAACTGAAGTGTTTTTTTTACGATTTTTTCACTGAAATTTATCACAAGTGATTTTACTAGCGTCAACGACCACGATTTCGAAGTCGGTATCATATTTTTAATATCTGTAATATTATCACAAGGTGTTATATCAATATGCATTAACTACATATTACTAAAAAAATGTAGAGGCATATTAAACATTCAATCCAAGATTTGAAATACGAGTTGATGTATAATTTTCTCTTGTAAATTATGTCGCAATTAGTATGATTTTTTTATATAAATGATAAGAAGACAAATGACTTTGGGATTGACCTATTTCCGTCCAACAAAAATCACAAGTCACGATTCCGGGAAATTCTTTTGTTTGTAAACCAGACTCAAACATCTTCATCAATCAATATCAGAATTCTGAAAATTTTGACCTTCCAAAACCTTATGAAAAACCTTTACCTAACTCTAATTTGCCTTTTTTTTTTGTGGAGAGTTGGCGAGGAGAATCTTGTTATATACACATTCTAGCTGGATCAAGGGTCAATAATTGCTTCGGAACAGAAAAATATGGATTATAATTGCTAACCTTAGACAAGTGGACAAATAGAAGTTTCTATAGGTTCCTTGGCTTTAAATACTGCGATATTCTAGTACAGACTGGATGTGTGTAAGCAACTTTTTGACCTTCTTTTATTATTTTGCTGTCCTACCAAACTTGGTCCCTTCATTAGACCATTCCTTTACTTGTTAAATAGCTTATCCGGGGAAGATTCTTTGGTTAGCTAACTAACTTTGTTTATAATTAACTTTGTTAATAATCTGATATCCATTTCCTCTAATTCCCCCACCACAGTAGCTTCATGGATTGTAATTAAAGGACCCTCATCATGATCCTTGACTCTTTCTCCTCTCGGACCAACAATTATTAAATCAAGTGATAACAATTTATTATCAGGTTCTAACTTTTGGAAACAGTGTTAAATATTATTGAGATAATTTTGTCAACATTTAAAAATTCTTCTACCTGACACCCAAGTTGGATTATCCGTAGCAGTAGGCGTCTTTATATCATGTAAAATCAATATAAAAAAATTTAATTTACCGGGTCGGATTTTTTTTCTGTTTGGTGTTACTATTCATCCAAAATTACCAAAATGGTGCCCCACGGACTGAAATCGAACAATAATGAATGTGATTTTATTCAATCGTAACTCCAAAGGAGGATTTGTACAACTTATATACACAGTAGAGATATTATGCTAAGGTAATTACAGCAATTACAAGTATTTACGGGAAGAAATCAACTCGATATGGTCAACAGCCAAGGAATCTTCAATTAGTCTTCAATTGTAAAAGGAAGGTTCCGTTGGTGTTGTTCTGGCAGAGATCCGGAGTCAGTTACTTCCAATTGTAGAGATTGCTTCCAATTGCAATCGATTGTTTCCAATTAAGGTTGATAGACTGGAATCGGCCAGAGATGGTAATTCCAGATTCGGTAGAATCGTCAATTGGGTTTGGTTATCTGTAACATCCCCCCTCAAGTTAGGGGTGTAGATGTCGCACATCCCTAACTTGGACAGATGTGTGTTGAATAGTGTAGTCCCCAAGGCCTTGGTGAAGAGGTCAGCTGGTTGTTCGTCACTTTCAATGTACGGAGTGATAATTGTGCCATCTTGAACTCGTTCCCGGACATAGTGACAGTCAATTTCGATGTGTTTGGTACGCTCGTGGAACACCGGATTTGACGCAATATGGATGGCGGCTTCATTGTCACAATGGAGTGGGATTGGTACCTGGACAATGAAATTAAGCTCAGTAAGTAGGTTACGAATCCACACAATCTCAGTTAACGTAACAGCCATTGCACGGTATTTGGCTTCAGCACTTGAACGAGAGACTACACTCTGTTTTTTGGATCGCCAGACTACGGGATTAGCACCCACGAAGAGGCAATAACCCAAAGTTGATCTACGATTGTTCTTACATCCGGCATAATCAGAATCGCCGTAGGCACTAATCTGAAGGTGGCCGGATTTGGTCATGAGAATGCCTTTTCCGGGACAACATTTGAGATACTTAAGTATCCGTTCCATGATATCTACGTGTTGAACCCGTGGAGAATGCATCACTTGGCTAAGTAAACTGACAGCATAAGTGATGTCGGGCCTGGTAATTGTCAAGTAAATTAGCTTACCCACCAATTTTTGAAATCTATTGGTGTGAGGATAGAGATTACCTTCGTGGTTTAACACTTTGAGGTTTGGTTCAAGAGGAGTCAGGAAGGGTTTGGAGCCCAATTTCTTGACATCTTGTAGCAAATCTAAAGTGTATTTCCGTTGATTGATAAAAATTCCTTTGTTGGAGTGTGCAATTTCAACCCCAAGGAAGTACTTTAACTTACCCAAATCTTTGATGTCGAAGCGACAATGCAAATCATGTTTCAATTTCTTGATCTGTTCAATGTTAGATCCGGCAATTAAAATATCATCAACATAGACCAAGAGTACGAGTTTACCTGTGGGAGAATCGTGCACAAATAATGAGGAATCGGTGTGACACTTTTTAAAACCAAGTCCAATTAGTTCACCGCTAAGTTTATTGTACCACGCACGTGGCGATTGTTTGAGCCCATAGATGGCCTTGTGTAAACGACATACTTTACCTGACCCTTCGAGTAGGTGTCCTGGTGGAAGGTTGAGGTAGATTTCCTCTTCCAAATTACCTTGTAAGAACGCATTTTTTACGTCCATGTGCTCAAGTTGCCAACCTAAATTCACAGCCACAGAAAGAAGAATACGTACCGTATTCATTTTGGCTACAGGGGCGAAGGTTTCACTATAGTCAATCCCGTGGGTTTGAGTGAAACCTTTTGCCACTAGCCGAGCTTTATATCTCTCGATTGTACCATCGCTATGGTGCTTAATTTTAAAAATCCATTTACAGTCAATTGCTCTTTTATTTGGAGGAAGGGTACAAACGGTCCAAGTTTTATTTCGATTTAAAGCTTCAAGTTCTTCGGCCATTGCATTTTTCCAATGTTCATTTTGAATAGCTTGGGAAAAAGATTTTGGTTCAGGATGAGAATCAATGCAGCTTAAAAACGTTTTGTGGTGCGTGCCCAAATGGTCATAATTAATATGTGATTCAATTGGATAATGGCCTTTAAACACTTTAAAATCGTGAAGCTTGCAATTTGGAAATTTTTCTCGTGAAGAGTGCCTGAGTTGTTGATCAGAGGAGGGTTGTCCACTAGGAACGTGATTCTGATCAACAATCTCAATTCGAGAGTCATTAATTGAGGAAGGGGCATCGAAAGTACCTCGTTCAGGGCTGGATTGTGATTGGATATCCCGTTCGATTGGCGTTGGTCTGTCCAGGTTGCTTTCGGAGTGTATTTCCTCGATTTCAGTTTCGACAATAGGCGGATGTGTCTCAATTTCAGCTTCGATTTGGTCCTGCAAAGTGGGACTAAGATCAAGTTTATTAGTGGTGCAAAAGCCAGGAGATACGCGCAGATTGGTTTCATAATTATCACCCGTGGATTTGCTTTCGATAAAATAAGGGGTGTGTTCAAGAAATTCAATGTCTCGTGAGACAAAATGCTTTCTACTCGTAGGACAGTAGCAATGATAACCTTTTTGGGTGGTAGAGTATCCCAAGAAAATGCACCGAATTGATCGTTTGGCCAATTTGTCACGTTTCTCAGCCAGAATCTGTACATAAGCACAACAACCGAAGACTCGTAAGTATGATAAATTGGGTTTCTTATTGAGAAGTACCTCAATTGGTGCCTTGAAATTAAGCACTGAGCTGGGCAATCGGTTGATTAGGTGACATGCTGTAAGAATTGCTTCACTCCAGTAACAACGTTTGACATTCATTTTGAACATGATGGAGCGAGCGACTTCAAGGAGGTGTCGATTCTTTCGTTCGGCCACTCCATTCTGTTGGGGAGTGTAGACACATGATGTTTGATGTACGATTCCTGCACTTGTTAGAAAATCCCTGAAATCTTTTTGATACTCAGTTCCATTGTCAGTCCGAAAAACCTTGATCTTAGCATTGAATTGATTTGAAACAAGGTTATAGAAATCTTTGAATTTTGAAAACACGTCACTCTTATGCTTAATAAGATAAATCCAGCAAGCACGACTAAAATGGTCAATAAACGATACAAAATAGTGAAATCCATCATACGAAGATTGAGGGGAAGTCCAAACATCTGAGTGTATCAACTGGAAAGGTGAATCATACTCAGTCTCCGATAGCTGGAAAGGGTGCCTGCATTGTTTTGCAAGGATACAGCTTTCACAGTGATCGGGACCTTTTTCAAAATCAGGAAAAGTTTTTGAGAGAATCAAATTGCTAGGGTGTCCAAGGCGATCATGCCATAGTAAAGAGGATTTCAATTTTGTAGACGTCAAGGCCACGGGTTGAGAGTTGAGGATGTAGAGCCCATTAATTAAGCTCCCTTCACCAATCTTCCTCGAAGTTTTGCAATCCTGAAAGATCACAGATTTAGCAGTGAAAATGGCTCGACAATTGAGCTCACTTGTTAGTTTGCTGATTGAAAGCAAGTTATTAGTTAAATTCGGGACAAGCATAGCAGTCGACATAATAGGAGAATCCAACAATTTAATTTTACCTGTGCCCGTAATTGGGATTGACGCCCCATTAGCAATCTGAATGAATTGATTTTTCGATGGGCAAAATTGAGTCAAATAATCTTGATTAGTAATCATATGTTCGTTCGCACCCGAGTCTATTATCCAATTACTTTCAGTTTTGATCAAATTAGAAGAGCAACAAATCGCAGAATTACAATACTTAGAGTAAATCGCAGATTTGCAATAATTAGAGTAAATCGCAGAATTGCAATTGAGGATTGTACCTTCTTTACCTTCACTTGTGTTGGATTTTGTTGGTGGCAAGCTTTGTTCCATACTTCCTTTCATGTGTAGGAACACACGTTGGGCTAAATCTTCTATAGAAACTGAAGGATGCGGATTGGCACTGGTGGAAGTGTGAAATGCATTGGTCGAACCCGTGGTATGATGCGCATTGGGTCTGTCCCCGAAGCTCCTTTCCTTCTTAATTTTCAGATGTGGATGGAGAATCCAACATCGATCAATGGTGTGACCTGTTCTTCCACAGTGGTTACAAACATAATTTGGTTTAACTCCAGTTTTACCTTCCTTGTTGTGGTTGGAGGTCATCCCATTTCGTGAATTGATGAACCTTCTGGCAGCCATGGCTGTTCCTTCCTCTTGGACACTCATGAATGCACTCGATTCATTTTGCGGCTCGTGTTTCTGGTAAGAAGTCATGACTTTCTTGCGCGTTTCATCCTTCTGAATCCGTGAGCAGATGGAGTCGAAGGAAGGCAATTCAACTGCTGTGAGGATTTGATCTCTGAGTACATTGAACTCAGATCCCAATCCCATAAGCAATTTGAATATCCTATCTTCTTCTTCTCTTTTGTTAATCACGATGGGATCTGTAGAGGCGGGTCTCAAATCCGCCAATTCTTCCCACATCGACTTCAACCTGCTCAAGTACTCAACAAAGGGTCTATCTCCCTTTTCAAGGTCAGCAATTCCTTTCTTTAACTCAAAAATTCGGTAAAAATTTTCTTGTTGAGAGTAGAGTGCTTTTACAGAGTCCCACAAACCTTTCGAACAAGTGGCATAGTTGAATAGATCATGTAACTCTGAATTGATCGAGTTTAATAACCACGACATTACCTGGTGGTCATACATGCGCCACTCTGGGTAATGCGCATCAGTTGAGACCGGAGCTGCAATGTCTCCGTTGATAAAACCAACTCGCCCTCGTCCACAAAGTGCGATAAAAACAGCCTTTGACCATGAAGAGTAATTTTTTCCGTCAAAGGAAACAGTGGTGATCTTGAGGCTGGTGTTGCCATCAAGTTGAGCAATTTTCTTTAGGATGTCAAGGCTAGATGGATTGATGTTCGAGACTACTGCTTCAACAGTTCCCTCGCTAAGATTTTCAGATGACATGGTGTTTGGTTTGTGTGATTGGAAACGTAGGATCAAGAGTTAAGCTCTGATACCATGAAATCGAACAATAATGAATGTGATTTTATTCAATCGTAACTCCAAAGGAGGATTTGTACAACTTATATACACAGTAGAGATATTATGCTAAGGTAATTACAGCAATTACAAGTATTTACGGGAAGAAATCAACTCGATATGGTCAACAGCCAAGGAATCTTCAATTAGTCTTCAATTGTAAAAGGAAGGTTCCGTTGGTGTTGTTCTGGCAGAGATCCGGAGTCAGTTACTTCCAATTGTAGAGATTGCTTCCAATTGCAATCGATTGTTTCCAATTAAGGTTGATAGACTGGAATCGGCCAGAGATGGTAATTCCAGATTCGGTAGAATCGTCAATTGGGTTTGGTTATCTGTAACACGGACGTTATTCCTTTTTTGGTGTTTGGCGCTTTTTTTTTCGTCTACTGTGCCAATAGACGGGTTTCTAAACCGTCTACACAAATAGACGGGTTCGTGGACCGTCTATACATAGACGGCTCCCTAACCCGTCTATTGGTTGGAGCGCCTCGTTTTCCCGTCTTCAGAACCGATAGATGGGTTTGTGAGCCGTCTATTGGTTATCCCGACATCGCGGGTCCAGCAATCTGAAAGAGCCGCCGTGGATGTTCGTCGGAGATTTCTTATCGACCAATAGATGGGTCATAAAATCGTCTATTGGTTATCCAGCATCGCAATCGCGATGAGCGGTTTCGATGGGTGTCCGGAGATTGCATGATCCACCAATAGACGGGTTTTGTACCCGTCTATTGGTCAAGCTGATTTCTATAAATACAACGCGTCTCAGCCGAATAGAAAGACTAAGAAACCCGAAAAAACTCAAAAATTTTCAAATTTTGAACGCGAAGATCAAAACAGGAGCGAGGGAGTCGAAGCTTCGAGCGGAGGTACAATTATGTTAATTTTGTTGTGTTACATAATTAATTAGTTGTAATTGTTATTATTAATTTCTTTAGAATTTTTGGTTTTATGGATTATTATGGTAATGAAGATTTAGAATTGTACACTAGTTTTGACTGTTGTTTTTATGGATTACGATGTATTTGAATGTGTGGAATGTTGTTATATTAGTAATGAGTGGAGGATTAGATGTTGAGCAGAAATGGTATAAATGTTCATTGAATGGATTATGATTTTGACCCTAGTTATGACCGTCGATTTAATGTATTACGATTTTTATGTGTTGATTATTGTTATGTTAGTGATAATTACTAGGTAATGTTATCAGAGTCTTTGAACCGATGCTTGAACTAGGCTCAAGTTTTATCTGAACACTTTTTATTGTTAAATTTTTTTATGTAGATATATATAAGAATGTCTCGAAGAATTGTACGAATTATTGTCAAATATGATGGAGAAATTATGGAAAATAGGCAAACTGGTTTTGAGTACGAGGGAGGATGTGTAGTGAGGTTGAAGTTTCATGAAGATGTGTTGACGTACAAGGTGTTACACCAAAGAGTGGTCCAAAAAGTCACATTTGATGATAACGAAGAATTAAAGTCTTTGATATTTAGATGTCCCGTAGCTTCTGGAAAGTTTCGCCAGATTACCATTGCAGAAGAGGAAGGAGGAAATAATGGAGTCGGGGAAGGAAATTAGGTTTTAACCGTCGTTCGAGCCAATAGACGGCTCACAAACCCGTCTATCGGTTCTGAAGACGGGAAAACGAGGCGCTCCAACCAATAGACGGGTTAGGGAGCCGTCTATGTATAGATGGTCCACGAACCCGTCTATTTGCATAGACGGTTTAGAAACCCGTCTATTGACACAGTAGACGGAAAAAAAAGGCGCCAAACACCAAAAAAGGAATAACGTTCGTGGGGCACCATTTTGGTAATTTTGGATGAATAGTAACACCAAACAGAAAAAAACCCACCGGGTCCCTCAGACTGCAAAAGATGAAATTAAGAGCAACATAAATTATTACCTGCAAGTGGAACATGGCCAGAGCCCAGAGGCATGTTTGGGTGTGGTTGTTGAAGCTGATAAGTAGATCTCTTTTTTCCATCCCTTTTACTGAGTGAAAAATGTTGAAAACTTGTCACTGGCTAGGACGAAAAGGTAAAGGTTATTATAAGCTTTAGGGCACTGACCAACTTATGGCTAATTTTGCTCATTAGTTGTTGAAGCTCCTGCGATTGATGACTTCACAAACATATATATTAGTATATATTGGAGGGATGATGGTTTCATCTAATAATATGGAGGAAAATAATTGAGATAAACATTACAACGAATCTTGACTTGATTTATTTTAGTTGATCCCACTTGGTTCTAGTTGGATAAGTAATTCATATTCAAATTAAATAATTTTTTTGGACACTGACGAAATTTCGGCAGGAGTGAATGAGACTCATGTGAGGTAAATCAACCAGGTAGCCAAAATTAAGATCCGTGTGCCGTTTTGGTTTGGGTCTTTAGAAAGACTAGTGGGCCAATGGGGTGAGCCTAAGCCCATTGCAAGAGTTCATTACATGGGCTATTTCGTCTCACCCAAAAGAAAACCAAAGAGAGACACATGGTTATATATTTTTTCAATAATCAATTCAATTTGTTTAACAGTACACGTATTTTGATTTAGTATTTCAATGATTATAATTTTAGAATATGATTTCCAGAGATTATTAATCTGACATTGTTAATTCGGTTCTAAAGTCAATGTCTGGAACTATACAGTCAACCAAATATGCCATATGCAATGATATCTATCACTGCAATTGTTGTTTTTTGTACTGAGCTTGTATTTCGACTTTTTTGACATAATGAAAGGCTTCTAGGCTACCATTTGTTTTAATTTTTTTTTACAATTATTAGATTTATGACTCTACATTGTTTTTATTAATTGTAATATAATATTTTTTTAACGACATGATTGTAATCTAAAATCACTACTTTAGATGAATAAGAATCTTAATTTGTAAGAAACTTAAATTTACAATAAAAAAGTCTCCTTAATGGCTATTAATTACCAAGAACATTTAAGTCTTTTGCCCAAAACTAATAAATCCTAATAATTAATATTTTCTACTTTTTAGGTAGTGCTTCTTACTTTTTAGGTAATGGTTGTTACTTTTCAGGTAAATATTAATTAAATTCCTTTTTTAAAGGACACTTTAAATTTTGAATTAACAAAAAAAAAGGATTAATAAAATAATTCTCAGTTATATCTTCGGTAGAAAGCAATATTTGAATTAACGAAACTAACCAGCAATGCAACCAAAGAAACCAGCAATGCAACCAACTGAACCA
>SOPF01027723.1:0-40135 GCA_012979155.1 Hypericum perforatum | reverse complement strand
GCAATGCAACCAAAGAAACCAGCAATGCAACCAACTGAACCAGCAATACAACAAAACAAACCATCAATGCGACAAAGTAATCAGTAATACAACTGAAAAGTCAGAAACATAGAAGAAACGTGGAAGGAGAAGATGGTTGGTATCTTTTGAGGTTAATTAGAGAGAGATAATTATAGCATAAAAATATGTGGTGACTTTTTATCTTCCAAAATTAGTGGGCGGTTAGTAAAGGATAATTAATGGAGAGAGAAACATATATATTAAATATATTAGTGGTTGGGTGATTAAGTAATGAGTAATTTACACATTTAGTCTTTTTTCTATATAGGGAGGAAGGGAATCCTTAGGGAGGAAGGAAATTCTTAGCACCGTTCCTTAACCCGTCCGATCCAGTGGCAAGCATCCTTTCCCTTGAGAGAGTTGCCGGTTAAATTTAACTGCCATAAAAACCCTCGATTTCATCGAAAAGGGTTTTTCTCCAAAATTAATTGGCCACCATATTGACCAATTAATGGAAGATCTATCTCAGATCTTTAATAAATTGTTTATGAGGGCCTGCTACTGTAAGGCATTCAAGTGCGTGCAAATTTATTTTCGCTGTAGAACGTAACATTTTTCTAGGCTACCTTTAAAGCAAATTGCATCTGCACAAACCAACCAAAAATCACAAATTACTCTCACACTAGTTGGCAGTTGCTCGCAAAGTCGAAACGTTGCCCGAATAAATTGCGACCAATATGAGTCATATGACATCAAAAAATTAAAGATATAAAGAGAATGGTTTAGGTAGTAGTGAATATTAAATGGGATTGTTTTAACTTTTACTAGCTTAGAATCTCCCGCTAATGAATTTTTTTGGCTCAAGTATCACATGCAATGACATCTGGCAATAGTAAGTCAAGTCCTAACCCGCAAATTTATCCATAATAATTCATTTCCCCCGTTTGGCTTGAGCAATAGTAGACAAAGTTTAACAAGTCTAGTGAAAACTTTTTAGAATATAAAAATATTAACATGGCTACATATCAAATTAATAAAAGGAAACGCCGTGTGGTTGAATGCACATACATGAAATGAAATAAATGCTCAATAAAAATTGCAATTAGTCATAATTTCGTCCACCGAGAGGACCATGTATTATTACCGATTCATGGAAAGGGACACCGGGACCTAGCTAATATCATTCACATTGATGTATCCGCTACAGTGCGCGCCCTGGGCGGCATGTCAGCCGCGTCCCTGTTCTGAATTTTCAGCTCACAGTGGTGCCCCTACTACAGTGCCATGTCCTGGGCGCCACGTCAATTTTTTTCTTAGCTCAACTTTTTTTAAATTCAGCTAACTGTATCAGACTCGAGTATTTTTTCGCGTAACTTCGAAAATTCCTTAAAAAAAATTGGAACACTAAATTCAAGAAATTGAAATTTCATTAAATTTACAAATTACAAATTACAAAAGAAACTACGAAATTAAAAAAATAACTTAGATTTGCAAATTACATAACTAAATACCGCCACCAAATTTAGCCCAAACTTGCTCAATTAAGTTTTTACGGAGAGCGATATGGGCTTCTCTATTCCGAATTTGAGAATCAGCGGTCATGAAGCTTGATAGAGATCAAATGCGTTGAGTAGAGTATTCATAGTTTGTGGATGTGCTGCTGCTTGGTCTGTCGTTGAAGAATTCTTCTGGACTATAAAGTCCATATCCATCACGTTCATCCTCCACTATCATATTATGCATTATGATACAAGCTATCATGACTTTGCCAATGAATTCTTGATCCCAAAGAAGACATGGAGATTTTATGAAGGCAAAGCGAGCTTGTAGAACTCCAAATGCCCTCTCCACATCTTTTCTGTATGCTTCCTGACATTCAGCGAACATCTTCATTTTTTGGGTGCTCGGAGATGTTATTGACTTCACAAAGGTAGTCCATTGTGGATATATCCCATCAGTGAGATAATATGGTATCTCTCTATGGGTGCCATTGATGGTATAGCTCACGTGCACAACCTTCTAAAACATCAATAAAAATAGGAGACCGTTGTAACACATTAATATCATTACATGTTCCTGGTGTTCCAAAGAAGGCGTGCCATATCCATAGGTCATATGTAGACAACCGCTTCCAATATGATTGTTGGTTTGTCACTTCTACCAGCATATTGTCCAGCCCAGGCAGTAGGACAATTTTTCCATTTCCAGTGCATGCAATCGATACTGCCTATCATGCATGGGAAACCACGTTGCTCCACCACATGGAGCAGACGGCGAGATCTTGTTCATTGGGCTTCCTAAGATACTCTGCCCCAAAACAAGCCGTGACATCGTCTACGAATTTCATCAAAGCTTACCTCGTTGGAGATTCGACTATCCTTAGGTACTCGTCAACGACGCCAGCTGCCGAACCGTACGTGATAACTCTCATTGCTGTAGTACATTTTTGCAAAGTTGATAACCCAACTCTCCCTGCAGCATCGGGATTCTGTTGAAAGTACGGATCATGATCAGTCACCGCTTCTACTATTCTCAAGAACAACGGTCTGTGTATACAAAACCGACGGCGGAACATATCAGGTCCATATGTTGGTGTTTCAGCGAAATAATCCTGCACCAAGCACTCATCACCAACTTCACGACCCCGGTTGATATAGCATCTTTTTTCACGAGACTGTGATGCAGCTTGCCGTCTGTGAACAATGGCCTCTGCAGCCCGATTGTTGACCTCCATTTCGGCTTGATATTTCTATAAATAATTTAGAACTAACCTATTTTCTTCCTCTCCTGAACTATATTGGAAGTCCGAAATAGAATCGGAACTATCGGAACTATCAGAACTCGATGATATCGGATCCATGCCTATTTTTTTCCTAAATAAAGGAGAGGAGATATTTTGGTGTGAAAAATTATGAAAAAGGTTGTATCTATTTATAGAATTTTCAAATGAATTTGGACCACAAATTTTTTATATCAAATTTGGACCACACATATTTTTTTTCATCCGAAAAGTCCCGTTATTTGGATGCAAAAAGTTGTATAAAATAAAAAAATTATAAAAAAATTTTAATTGCACAAAAAATTCAAAAAAATAAAATGAATTTTTAGAATTTTTTTTCCCAAAATTTTCCATTTTTTTAATTTTTTTTGATTTTTAAAAAAAAAATTAAAAAAATAATAAAATATTCGCCTCGACTGACACGCGGGGCACATTGCATTTTTTCTCACGCCCAATTCTGGGCCACCACGTGGCGCGCCCGAGGCGTGAAGACCACCCGCTGCGGGTGGTCTAACCGGCACTTCTACTCAAACCAACATATGCGTACTTGCCACAAGGGCGGAATTGCCGTGTCGACACGGCAACAACTCTACGAGAAAACAATTAATAATATCCTACCAGCTAAATCAACTATTGGCATGTTGTTTTTACTTCAATGAACTGTCTTGAGTTGATATTAGATCGGTAATTATTTGTGATCAGACAATTGGTGTTAGTTACTAGTACTACTTATATGATTTGGATTAGAGATTTTAAAAACAGCTACTAACTTCGTCACGTACGGCCTTGAGAATTGGCAAAGTCGTTATCCTATTGTCTTTTACATTGGGTCGTAGTCCCAAATTTAATCAAAGTTGACGCGCAATTTGACAGCTTGTCCTACCACCCACCTAATGCAAGGTTGTCAGGAATTCAAGTATCTTCTTGTCTGTTCCGGCGCAGAAGAATATAATTTGAATGCCTGTTTAGTGCAAAATTGCAAATATATGCTATAGCATGTTGATCTCTGTGAATAATTTTTACACAACTTGGTCTCATAAATTAATTCTGAGAGAACATATTGAGATTATTAAATGAAAAATGAATAGTTTAGTCATAAGATGATTGGATGAATAGATTTTGATGTATTTAAAAACACAAGGTTGAATAAGTTATTTGTGTAATTTTTCCACCGTATCACGTGATGAAGTTGGTCAAACCGACGTTTTCGGCGAAGGAAGCCAACTCATTGACCTGGATCCGAGAGTCAAAAGTCAGAGTTGATCCCATCCTACGGTCCTGAAACCCTTCCAGGGAATCTCGGTATAGGTTGCGTAGCTTACGTAGTTACGTATTTAGTTTCTTTTCTTTCTTTCTTTCCGAAAGGGAGAATTTATATGATCTACCATCTTACTATATAGGTACACCGAGTACCGAGTATAAAACTATTCGTTATTAAATGTTTTATTGGATTCAGTTACTAAAAATACAAATTATATAAAAATTTACTAAGAATGTCTTTTTTTTTATTTTCATCAAATAATATCGACTACGTATATAGGTTACCTCCACTAAAATTAGATATTGACACATTAATATTAAAAACTACTCCCCCCCGTCCTAATAATTCTATATATATAAAAAACAAGGATGCAAAAGTATGTGAGTAACTAATTAGTTTCAAATTATATTCAATTTAAATTATAAAAAAATATTATTTTGTTTTTTCACACTTAAATAAATTATATAATTTTATATCTAATAATATGATACTCTCAACAAAAATTCTCAATTATTAATTAATCAGGAAAATATTTAATTTTGGAGTGAAAAAACATGTGCGGGGTCCCTAATTTGTGCATGGAACCTATCCAAATCCAGGAAACCCAACTCCAAAATTGCTCACTCACACACACGTTAGATCTCTGACCGACTCAATTTATTTTTTCATTATTGCAATTATTTGTCAGTATCTCAGTTAAACTTTTCCGTCTCTTAACCACTCCCACCCTACGACCAGCTTTCTCCAACCTCCAATGTTGTTCATGGCAAGTAAGCCAGACCAACGTTAATCCGAAATCCATCGTTGAAGTGGTTCGTATCATCGAATATGGAAGTTCCAATCCGGTTCCTGCTCTTCATCTTCCTCATCTTCATCCCATTGTCAACCTGTCAACTTGCTCCAGCCGAGACAAGGATCCTCTTCCAAGTCCAGAAGCTCCTCGAATATCCGGACCCACTTCAATCCTGGACCAACTGGACCAACTTCTGCTACCTCACTCCCTCCCCTTCCCTCAATGTCTCTTGCTCCAACGGCCACGTCACCGAACTCGCCATTGTCGGAAACAAAACAAGGAATAGCTCTACTCTCTCCAAGAACTTCTCTATAGACTCTCTCTTCACCGACCTCACCAAGCTCTCCACGTTGAAGGTCCTCTCCCTTGTGTCATTGGGCATCTGGGGCCAGTTCCCGTCGAAGATCGACAGGCTGGCTTCGCTCGAAGTGCTTAATCTGAGCTCGAATTCGATCTCCGGGCAGATTCCGAGACAAATGGTGCTCTTACAGAACCTGACGAGCCTTGTCCTGAGCAGGAATTTGCTCAATGGGACGGTCCCCGACCTGACGATCCTCCCTCGGCTTATGGAGCTCAACCTCGAGGGTAACAGGCTTGGACCCGAGTTCCCCGAGCTCGGCACCTCGCTTGTTACTGTTGCATTGGCTAACAATTCATTGAGATCACAACTCCCATCAGACTTGAAACGGCTCAACGATCTTCGGTCGATGGATGTCTCGTATAATATAATGGCCGGTCAAATTCCGTCTTACCTCTTCTCGCTCCCTTCGATTCGGTACATTGGATTGTCCCACAACCAGTTCAGCGGATCCCTTCCGGTCAACTTAACATGTGGTTCGAACCTCAGCTTCGTGGATATCTCTCAGAACCTTCTAGTTGGGAGGCTGCCTTCGTGTGTCGGATCGAACAAGACCTTGATCGCTTCTTGGAATTGCTTGAGTGGTGGGAATGCGAGGTTGGGGCGTCAGCATCCGTCGTCTTATTGTCGGAAGGAGGCGTTGGCTGTTAGGCCACCGGTTGTTAAGAAGCAAGAGTCAAAGATCAAGCTCGGGTTGATACTTGGAATCATCGGAGGTGTTGTAGGGATGGTGATTGTTATTGGAGTGTTGGTTCTGGTCATTGTTCGAAGGTCGAGGAATCGAAGCGGTGATGTTCGAGACGATGTTAGCTTCGGCAAATTCGATCGGTCGGTCGCGGACAAAAGCTCTGTCCGAAGTGGTTCTGTCCGAACAATTGATTCAAGTAAGTTCAACTTGTTACCATGATTTTCTGTTAAATGTTATTAATCATTGCATACTACGGTCTAGATCGCTTCCCATTCGATTTTTCTTTGTTGGACTAATTAAGATTTTGTCGTGGATTGACAAAACAGGGAGGGTGCCACAGACAATGAGATCAGCTGCAATAGGCCTACCACCCTACAGAGTTTTCACATTGGAAGAGATTGAAGATGCAACAAGCAACTTCGACCCGCTAAACTTCGTAGGCGAAGGGACTCAAGGGCAGGTAGAGTGTGCACAATAAATCTGGTTTGTTTTTTCTTTGGTCCATCATTAATTACAGTACTTCTGAGTTCTGAGATGTTATTTTTTTTTTCCAACAACAGTTGTACAAAGGTTGGCTGGGAGATGGAATGATGGTATTAGTGAAATGTGTGAAGCTAAAGCAGAAGAATTTGCCTCAAAGCTTGGTCCAGCACATGGAAGTGCTGTCTAAGTTGAGACATCTTCACTTGGTGAGTGTTCTTGGGCACTGCATTGTCACCTACCAGGACCACCATCCGAGCACGGCTGGGACCGTCTTTGTCGTCCTCGAACACATTCCGAACGGGTCACTGCATGGTTACCTCGCCGGTAAGTCGTTAAGGGGATGAATTTTTCATAAACATATCCCGATATTAATAATGGTACGTCGAATTTGTAACAGATTGGAAGAAGAGGGAAGTGCTGAAATGGCCACAGAGGATGGCGATTACTATTGGAGTTGCCAGGGGAATACAGTTCTTGCACACCGGAGTTGCGCCGGGAATTTTCCGGAACAATGTGAAGCTCGATCATGTCTTGTTGGATGACAGTCTCACTGCTAAACTCAGCAACTACACCATTCCTCTTCCGTCCAAGGTTTTAGATTGTTTTGTCTGAAAATATTTTTCCGGTTCAAATAAATATCGAAAAATGGAAAAAATGGAACTTTTATTCTAAGTAACTTTCTGGTTGAATGAATTCTTCAGGTGGGTGCAGAGAGTCCTCTAAATGGCCAAGAATCCAACAGGTAATTATTATATCGCAGCTCTTCATGGCCATTAATCATTGTTATCTTATTTTTCATAAACCCATTACTAAAATTTGTCATTAATTTTCTTTTCCAGCGAAAACGGAGAAAAGGAAGACATTTACCAACTCGGGCTAGTACTACTCCAGATCATCACCGGAAAAATCGTCACATCCACCAGGGAATTAGACGAGCTAAAAAATCAGGTACCCGAAATTAATGCACTTATTCATATTGGCCCCACTAGCCGAAATTATACACCAAATTATCTGTGGTCCTAGCTCCAATCTCAGCTAATCGATGTTTTGAAAAATGAACCAAGAAACAAACCCAGTTTTTTTTTTTTATGTTTCCTGGTTCAACCAGTTCTTGTACCGGTCAGATTATATATTATTTTTAAATTATTATATTAATTATTATAGTTAGCATTAAATATCAAGAAATTCTAATTATCTTCAACTTTTATGGAAGACTTTATCACCCAAAAATATCAAAATCTAATTTAGTCACTTATAAATTAAAAAATTCAAATAATCATTTTTTCCAAAAAATTTTATCACTATGGTTTACTATTATCAGTACGATCCGACTAGGTAGACCAACTTTTTGGACGCAATGTTTATTTCTTCCCTTTATTTCTTGGCGTTACACAGCTGGAGAAGAACTTAAATGAGACACAAGCCAAGCTACGGGCACTAGTAGACCCATCAGTACGTGGGACATTCGCTTACGAATCGCTGAGGACGAGTGCCGAAATCACAGTGAACTGTCTCTCCAAAGATCCCAGGAATCGCCCATCCATAGAAGATGTGCTGTGGAATCTGCAGTACTCGAGTCAAGTTCAGGAAGGGTGGAATAGTAGCGGTAACCTTAGTGGACAATTGTAATCCTTTTGTTTAATTTTAGACAATAATCTCTATGTCTGTGGATCCATCTGAATCATGTCATTTTCTAGAACTTCCTCGGTGATAGAAACAAGTGAGTACGTCCATCTTGCATAGAGTCAAAGATACTCAAGATGTAATATTGTTATTAGATAGTTAAAAGAGCTTTGCCACACAAAAAAAAGTGTCACTTTCTTGGCGTGTTATTGTAGAGTTATAATTTGGAGTAAGAAAATATGTATTTGCTCATTAAAAAAATCTCTCGCACGTCTACTTAGGGATGCCATTATGTGCGCATATTTTTTTTTTGGTGGAAATAGTGGGGTAGTTTCAATTATCAAAATAATCAGCTGAGGTAGTTTTGAATGGTGACACAAATCCAATTACGATAACAATTTTGGAAGGGGGAAATTTTGGTCCTTCTCAGAATTATCAACAAAACCCAAATCAAATTTTGTTTGTAAGGTCGTTTATAATAGTTTTACATGGCCGACAACAATGTGATGAGATGGTAGGCAATTTGGCGAATAATAGGAAAAAGAACTGGCGTATTTTTTTGTATTTACATAGATTTACAAGTTTAATATACTTATATACTCATGCACATTTAACTTTATTTTTCTAGGTGAATAATAAAATTTCACGGAAAATAGCTCTAAGATGATTAACTTCTCAACTGGCCAGATCTTTGTTGAATTTAACTGAGCTCAAGGAGGTGAATTTCATTGATCGTCAATTGAGGCTATACATAAACTAATTCACATACAAACTGCAAAATCAAATGTATCGAATCTAAAAGTAAGTAGATGATAGATTTGTTACATTTGAAAATAAACTAGCACATGGATAAGATAAAGCTATATCAAGTGGTTTGATTCAAACGTAACCAACATGAGCTCCAACACTCTTTTTCAATTTGGTACATGGAGATACGTAATTCCAACTTACCAAGTCCTTATAGTTGCCTCTTTGTCAACATACATTATCACTCTGAAAACTTGACGAGTTGTTCATCTTTGGTATTTTTTTATGTAGTCTATTATCATCCCGGAAACTTGACGAGTTGTTCATCTTTGGTAAAGTTTTTTAATGTAATCTAGATATCGAGTATCGTAAGTCATACACTCTTAGTGCATTACCCTTGCCAAAATGTTGCTTGAAATCAGCCCAGATTTCAAGTATTAACTTTGTAACAGACATTGTCTCTGACTTCTTTGTCCATTGCTATGGTTAGCCATCTTTTCATCATCGCATCTCAACGCATCCAACTTTCATAATCGATCAAGTTCGTCTCTGATTTTTCTATTGACTCATCGAAAACATAATTTGTTCATTGCCATCAAAATTTGATCATTTCTCTCACCTCATTGCTATAGTTTCTTTGAATGATTCCAGAATTAATTTGCTTTGATACTGTATTAAATTTAATTGAGGTCAAGTTGATGTTTATTGATAATCTACAAGTAAATAAATGATAGGATTGTTACATCTCGGAGGAGTAAACATCTTTTGATAATAACAGCCTAAACCAGGCCTTTTGAGCCCGTGGCAATTTGGGCCGACTCCAGGACCCCGAAATGGGCTGAGATGTCCTTACACGATGCGCGTAGCGCGCAAGATTCTCAATAAATTCTGCAAGTCTATCTGTAGCATTATACAACCAGAAAATACAAGAAATCACTTTCGAGATGACATTTGCTTTTAAAAACTATAAAAACAACCAATAATCAATATTGACTTTGAGGCAACAACCTACACTTGAATTCCAAACTTTTCGATATTGCTCTGCTTTAAGAGATTCGAACTTGTTGTTCAATTATTATTCTCTGGTCACTGCGGTAAAAGACTCGATTTTAACCGAAGCCCAGTTGAAATAGTAACATGCATTTTAATAGATTATCATTATACTAAAATAAAATATTTTGGGGGTGTGATTAATGGGTTATAAATTTAAGTGGGT
Organism: Hypericum perforatum; assembly: GCA_012979155.1. Classification (NCBI taxonomy): domain Eukaryota; kingdom Viridiplantae; phylum Streptophyta; class Magnoliopsida; order Malpighiales; family Hypericaceae; genus Hypericum; species Hypericum perforatum. Next base: position 30,187 of record SOPF01027723.1, on the reverse strand, counting down.
GTCACGTGCTTTCAGAACCCAGATGTAACATGTAGATAGCACCAAAAGGCAAATTGACTTCTATCTTAAAAAATTAGGGACAACCTGACTTCCATGGTGGAACAAAATGGTTTTTTCTATATATTTTATTTGTTAATTGTTATAGATTAATTCATAGTCATATATAACGTCAGGATCTGTGCGTAAGACTTGGAGAAATTGCATAGCTTAATTAAGTATTTCGGAGATGACAATGACCTTACGTACTTATTCTAAGCCGGTCCTTATTTGTCTCTAATCTAATATGCTGGGGTCAATGTATAGCAAATCCATCTTATAATTGATACCTAAAATTAATTGACAGAATTATTTTCCAATTTCATTGTTAAAATTATCACATTGCAACTTGTAAGAATGATGAACTTGTGAACTTGTTATAAACGTGAACAAATTATTAACTTATTACTTTGAGGTTTTAAGTTGAATATAAAATTTTAATATGCTTCCAAAAGAGATAGATTATGTGATCATTGTTGTCATTAGTTATTACACGATTCATATGTCATGATAGCAAAAGTGAAAAATGTGCAAATTTTAGTCAGATAAATTTAATTTGAGGTGTATTGAAGTTGACAGATTACTAATTATAAGAGTGATCAAGTTATTTGTAAGTGTGAAAAAATATTTGCTTTATTGTTTTGTTTAGAAAAATTATTAGATTAATTAATAAAAAACTGAAACTCAATTATTGTGAACGCATTGTGTCAAATTTTGGCGGAAGAAATTCGCCACTCTTGTGGTCTTTCCGTACTCGTTTTCTTGAAATAAACTAAAAAAAAAATAAATCTAATTTAGATTTATTGATTCATTAAATATTCAGATATTAAAAATTAAAAGTCTTATAATATGAAGGATTATTTCAACGTAAATATAATAGTACTAACCTCTAAGAATCCATTGACCCAAACTATACCTCTTAAAACTATATTTTTCAAATATGGACAACGCGTCCACTTGATCATGTTTACTTAATAAACCAGGTTCTAAAATTTCCGCATTCTTTATTTTTTTTCATTTTCAACTTCAAGATGTGTTGTTGAACATTAGGGCTTCGGTGAAACAGACTGCTGTTGTAGTTTTGTTTTCGGTGTAATTCGGTGTGACCCCGTAACCAAGAGCGGACCTTTTGCCTCCTACGCAACTGGTTACAGTTCTTTATAATTAAATATTTTGGTGTTGAATTGAATTATTTGCTTTTGAAAAAATATATATTTTTAGCTACACTGATTCTGGAAGAAAAAAAAATTATCGCATGCCATCCATTTTACTAATTCGTTTCTCCTTGTAAAGTCAAAGGCTAATATTCAAACGTCGTTTAATAAATTAAACTGTATGACCAAATCTCATGCCTCGTAATAGATTCTAAGAAAGCCAATTGCGATCAATTCTCACGACGTCTGCTGTTGCATAGATCACATTTTAATTAAAGAGATTACAGCTTAACCTCGAACAAAATTTTAAAATTTTTCGACCTAGTATTGGACAATTACTGGATGAATGTTCATACGAGCTTGTTTGAGGCATGCAACTGAATGTTCACCGTGGGAGGAGTGGAATCCAATTGGAGTTTAACTTAACTTTTTGGTGTTAATCTAGATTTAAATCGAATTATTTAATAGAAATACAACAAAGTTTTTCTGTAGAAGACATGCATTGATCTCTTTGTAATTAATGCGAGCATTGCGAGAAAAAATGGACGCCAGCCAAATTCTATTCCAAAAAATGAAAACACTTACGTCACAAATAGACATTTCATTAGAAGTAGTTTTCACAGCTTCAAGAGGGACATAGAAATGTCCTTATTTTGAGAGCTGGGATAATTCCATTAAAAATAGGGGCTGCTCTGACTCGCGACCTGGCCGTCAATTCTCATCATAAATGTCCAAATGACTTGTATGCCCATGTGCTCTTTCTAAATAATTAGATCGACTAAGCTTCTACTGAAATGTATAATTTCTCCGCGAAAAAATGGTGCGTATATATATAAATATATGGGCGTAGAATGAGTAATTGCTGGCGAAGTCAAATCTGTGAATATATGAGTCCATTTTTTATAGGGAAAAGTACACATAAGTACCCTGTGGTATACCCGTTTTCAAAAACAGACCGTGTGGTTTTAAAGTTCCAAATTCAGTACCTGTAGTTACATTTTTGGGACAATTTCGGTCCCGGGCAGCATTTTAGGCTGACCGCCCACCTGTCCATACCACGTCATCGCCACACCAGCGACACATCATTTTTTCTTTCTTACCTTGCCTAGGTGATTTGGCTTGGCAAATTATTGTTTCAGTCCTGTTTTGAATTAAATTATTTTGTCAAAACGTAATTTTTTTAGTCCAAGCCCTAAAATACTAAGTTACCCATATACTAAATTATACTAATTACCATAATTAATCCCGGGACACCTGGCCCTAACCCCCTCCCTCCAAACTGACGACCACCCTTCACTGTCTTCTTCCTCCAAAACCCCTCACCGTCTACACCTGGTCTGAAACCCATCGGAGATGCCTCAACCATGCGTCCTCCCTCATCGCCTCTAGCATCGGCCTAAGCCAAGTTATCTCTGTAGTCTCCTCCAATACCCCGGCCATGTACGAGCTCTAGTTCGGGGTCCCCTTGTCCAGAGCCGTCCTCAACAATATCTCCACTCGCCTCGACCCCTGTACCATCTCCCTACAGCTCGCCCACAGTGACTCGAAGCTCGTGTTTGTCAACCGCACTCTCTACCTCTGTCGTCCTTGATGCCGTTCGTTTGATCCCTGCTAACAAACCCTTCCCGGAGAAGAAGCCCTGGATAGATCGTGGGCCTCCCAAATCGAAGACTGGAACCCTAGTTCCCTTCTTCCCCTTTCTGATTATCGAACTTTTAATTGGCGAGGGGTTGAATTTTTGGGAGGAAGGGTTACGAAGGTGCCTGGGTGCTTTAATTAGGTTAATTTGTTACTTCGTTAATTAGGTTAGTTTGTTAATTAGTTAATTAGGTTTGTAAATAATTATTATTCAAAACGAGACTGAAATTAGAAGATGACCAGAGGGGTATAATAGTCATTTTAATAACCAAAGTCAATTAATCAATTTAGATTTTTGATCAATTAGGTTAAAATTAAAATTCAAAACGAATTAAAACAGTAATTTGCCATGCCAAATCACCCGGCCAAAATAAGAAAGAGAAAATGACATAGTGATGATGTGGCAATGATATGACATGTACAGGTGGCCGGTAAGCCTAAAATGCTGCCCGAGATCGAAATTGTCCCAAAAATGCAACCACAAGTACTGAATTGGAAACTTTAAAACCACACGGTCTGTTTCTGGAAACGGGTAAACCACATGGTACTTAGGTGTACTTTTCTCTTTTTTATAATTTAAATGTGCATAGACAACAGTTTGTTTGTTTCTACAGGGTAAAATTTATTCAATGAAAACACCTTGAAGTACAAAGATAACAAAAACAGGTAGTTGTAGAGGGTGCAACTACATTAAAAAAAGGCAAATTACTCCCTAGTCCATAGTCTTAATCAAATTCTTCTATCGGGTCTCTTCTTTCTCATAATGATTCAAGCGTCCCTGTATTTTGAAAAAAATATTGGTCTCGGGTCCCTGGTTGACTTCCGTTCCCATTTTTTTCATTTTTTTTCATGTGAAATAACTATTTTACCCTTCACAAAAAGACAAAAATGAGATAAATTTTGTCATTTTGTGAAGGGTAAAATAGTAATTTTACATGGCAAAAATTTAAAAAAAGAGACTGATTGGTCGGTGGGGACCCTAGACAAATATTTTTAAATAAAACAGGAATTGATTACTTATTTATGAGAAAGGAGGGACCCGATAGGAGAATTATGTTAAGTCCAGGGACTAGAGAGTAATTTGCCCTAAAAAAATCCTAACAAACCTCCGATTGTCATCGGCGTACTTCAAAGAACATACACAATTTTTTTATGTTATACTTAAATTTGTTATCTATGTAATACATTGATAATAATTTATATACGTAAATTTGATGTTTTGGCTTAAGTGCTGAGATTTACCACCCATCTTTAATAAAAATTATGAGTTTGAAAATTATACCAACTTAGCAAGTGTGAATATTATTAGAACTTCATATCATTGAAAAAACACAATGCAGGTCTTATCTACAGAAATATCAAGTTAATAGAAATAATATGTATTATGAATCTGGTATGTATTTTAAAATTATTAGAAAACAAAATTAACTCTGTAGAAATTTACTTTATTCTATACGATTGACTATTTTCTGCATTACATACTCTTACCCATATTTTTATATGATGACATGTTTTATTCATGTTTAAAAGGTAAATTTTACCAACCAGGTGATCATTTTCAAGTTTGCCAAGTGTGGGGGAAATGGTGAATACTTGGCAATAAAATCAACTCTTTTAGCATTTGATACTTTGGCATCCACTGATATTCATAACCTAGGAAAAACCCATAATTAGTAATGCAAATTACTTATGGCCAAAATATAATGTCAATTGAACGGCGGCTCTGAGCTCTCCTATTGTCCTATTGGGTAACAACTTCAATTATGCGCCCCACACCAATCGGTTATATAAATTTATTGTCGGTCAGTTCTCACATCCGGAGTCAAGCTGAGGGTGGCTTGAAGTTTGACAGTAAATTAAATAAATTTTCCGGCGGTTTTCACACTAATCTCGAACGTGACAGGTTAAGTTTTTGTTTGAAATTCGACTCGGTTTTCAAATCCTAGTCACCTAAAGGCTCACACTCACCATTCTTTATATCAAGGGTTTACTAGTGAGATGTACATTTGAATGATGAAAAATATCCTTCAATAAATACTTATTATTTAAGCATTTCAAAATTTTTAACTTGTCATCTAGTAATTAATCTAAATTATTGTTGACTTGAGTTGTTCAGTGTTATTTGTTTCTACACACTTCACAAACGTTGAAATTGAAACTTTCTATTCTTGTTTTTTTATGACAAGTTGATGAAATTAGTAGACGGTGTCCCTCCTTGGACATCGATATATCCTTTGACATTTCCTCAACCAGAAAAATTGGAGATGAAGATAAGTACTACTGTTTTGAAATTTTAAAAATTAAGACGCCCCTTTTATATAGCATTAATAAAAGTCAACATATGGAGGCTCCTTATTTTTATATATAAGCAGTTAAGCACCCAATGCAACCAAAGCTTAGATCTGCAGAAAATAGAATCCATACCCAATTTGATTCAGCTCCAACATTAAGGATCCCACTTCCAAGGTTCTACCGGAAAAAAAATGAAATCAAATGTCGATGGAGATTGTGCTGCCACAGAAATCAAGAGCAAGGTACTTATCAAGAAAGAATACACATGTATATTAGTTTCCCTAGAAAAACACTTCAACCCATCTTCTAACCCCGCAGAGGAAAATTTTGTGTTGAATATGAAAAAATTAGATGTTTAGATGATTTTCTAGTTAGATAAAGGAACTGACGAATCCCAAAATTATATTTTTGTTGCTCTCAGGATGATGAACATCTCGAGCAAGAGGAGACCAAGCGGCCACCTCTTGCTGTTCAAACAGAGAAACATGCCGTTGACTTAGTAAGTTCCAAGACCCGCGTAATTAATTAAGCTTTTGCCTCCAAGATCAGTATAACTAATTTGGAAAATTATGTATCGATGAAAAATTAGAAAAAGATAATTGGATGTGATCCAATGTTTACCAGAATACAATCTATTTGACATATGTATATATAGATTGGCTTTGGCTTGATTTGATTTTTGAACATTATTTGGAGTTAATTTAGACTATTGTAAATAGTTAATTTGTTCGTTATTCATTTTTTCTCGTGAGATTATTTTTTCTTTTTGTTTTGTATATAAGCCTAATGTTGATGAATCATGACTTAAATATGTGTAGGATGATGATGAGCTAATTAGGAAAGCAAAAGCTCAGATGGGTGAGGCAAGGCAAGAGAACCAGAGGTTGAAGCAGCTAGTAACCAACATTTCCAAGGAATACCATTCTCTACAAACCCATTTCATGAAGATCATCGAGCAAGATCATCAGGAGTCGAAGAAAATTTCACCGTTGACCGATCAAGTGAAGCACGAGGCTCACGAACTCGTCTCTCTCCGCCTTGGGAGGAGCAACTCGAGCGATGTTGTTGTTCCCAAGGAGGAAGAGATCGTAAAGATCGATAGCAACAGCTCGTCACGTCAACGAGGAGAGGAAGATCGTGCCAAGTTTGAGGAGGATCATTCGTCGGTGCTCGTCAAGAATCCAGGGTTGCAGAATGGCGTTGGAAAAACAAATGAAGAGGGGTCGAGCAAGACCACAGATGATCATGAGGTGTTGGAACAACCACAGATGAAGAAAGCTAGGGTTTCTGTTCGGACAAGATGTGACGCCCCTACGGTTAGTCACTTTTCCATGTTCGGTCTTCCAAAAGTTCATGACTATATGTACAAAGATTCAAATAACCCAAGATATTATCGTTTAAACAATGTATAATTTTAAATATCAAGAGACTAAGAGATTATTTGTCAGGTTTATATGTATTTGTATATGCAACGACATGCTTATCTGTTGTTAGTGCTACAAGATTTGAATTCTTTTTGACAAATGTGTGCAAAATATTTGAAATCGTAAAAAATGGAAATTTTGAATCACAATTATGAATAATAAATTTTATAACAGCAAGTACAAAGTTAACACGCAGTTTATATACAACTATTAAATGGAGGACTAAATTATTAAATTCTTCAAAAACAAATCTACATTTATTGATGGTCTTTTTCTTTGGATATGAATGTGGATGCAGATGCATGATGGTTGTCAATGGAGGAAATACGGACAGAAGATCTCTAAAGGCAACCCATGCCCTCGAGCATATTATCGTTGCACGATGTCACCCAATTGTTCCGTAAGAAAACAGGTATATTAATTACACGGGCCGTCCTAAAAAATTTGAAATTTTTGCGTTACAGATTAGATTAGTTGACGAAATCAAATTTCGTGCAGGTGCAAAGGTGTCTAGACGACATGTCAATCTTGGTCACCACCTACGAGGGGACCCACAACCACCCGCTGCCATTGTCAGCCACCGCAATGGCCTCCGCTACCTCGGCCGCGGCCTCCGTGCTAACCTCCCGCTCATCAACCTCACACCAAGGAGGAGGAGCCTCATCACTCTCAGCACCAATCTCAGCCTCTACCAATGCCCTAAACTTCTCCCAATCCCACCAATTTCCTTACTATTTCCCTAACACTTCAATCTCCAACCACAATTCTCACCCCACTATTACCCTCGACCTCACTGCACCGACTAATCCCGCTTCTTCCTCCCATCACCATTTTAATAACAAATTCTCCCAAACATGTCTCAACTTCTCTTCTCCTCCTCCACCCTCTAGCTCATGGACCACCAACCACAGTTACAATACCAACTATAGTTCCTTGGGAAGCAAGCAACCACCAAGTAACAATTTCATGCAACTGATGAACAATTCTCATCAACAACAGCCATCTTCCTTAACATCCGAGGCTATAACAGCTGCGACCAAGGTCATCATCGCTTCCAATCCGACGATCCGGAACGCCTTGGCAGCTGCAATCACATCGTTTGTGGGTAGCAATGGCAGCACTACTCCTGAACTAAACCTGAAGTTGGGCCAATCAATGGGATACAATGGGGGCTTCTCATCATCTAATGGCCAAAATGGTTCAGTAGCGTGTGGTCCAAGCTACTTCAACAAACCAAGCCCTAGTTTTGGGTCTCATCCAGAGTTGAACTTGGCTAATCTGTTCCCCTCTCCCTCGCCGGTTGCTTCGTCGAGGAGCTCTTCTGGGTCTCCTCCTAGTAGTGGGGCTCATGTTAAGTAGGGTGGAAACCCAAGTAATTAGTTTTTTTTGGACATTAATAATATATTTATGATGTAATATTGTTAACTCTAGCCAAATTCCATGGACAACCGGAAGGAATAAGGTGATTTAAGAGGGGTCGGGAGGACAATTGGGACTTGATCATTTTTTTGCTGTAAATTTTCTTGTACCATTTAGCTTTACCTTTTTTTTAGTACAACTTTTATAGTAAATAAAACTTGTTATATTTTCAGAATTTTAATCGCGATTACTCCAAATTTAAATTATGATACATTCTTCTATTATTTGAGTAAGTGACCTATAGGGCACTTCAGGTTTTCCTTTTTCAATCCAAAATATCAATCGCTATGTTATATCAATTTATTTATCGGTATAAGTTATATCAGTCCATATAATGTTGTAGGTTGATACAAATTGTTATAATTTAATAAAAGATTTTACGCTGAATTTTTATAATTTAAATAAACATGATGTAGAGTTCAACCATCGATAATAAGTAAAACTGGACTTAAATTCGTTTTGCCACCTTTATAATCCTAAATAGTTAACCATGGAGATGTCCGATAATTTGGATTTTTTTAGTTTGGTGTTACTGTTCATCAAAATTTACCAAAATGCTACCCAATTCGCAAAAATGACCATTTTGGTGTCCAGGTCAGATTTTCGGGTAAAAAACCCGTAATAAGGATCGGAAATCGGGTTTTTTTACCCGACGAACAGTATTACATATTTTTAATACATTTTGCAAATCTGGATTAAAAACCCGTAATATGGTTGACGAGTAAGAAACTTGTGATTAAGGTTGACGGGTAAAAAATCCGTATTATGGTTAATACTGGTACAAAATCCATAATACGGTTAGGCCAAACCAGCTGGACACCTTTTTCGTAATTTTAATTTCAGGGAACCAAATTTATAATTTTCCTTTGACATTAGCACAAAACTAAAAAAAAAACCGATAATATCCACTAAAAATATAATCACACATCATTCATTATTCAATTATTCTGAAACAAAGTTCTTGCGCCAAACCAGGGCTCATAGGGAAATGGGCCGTACTATGGAATTCCTATCGGGCCCAGGCAGCCCAAATCGTTTGGAAAATAGAGCCCAGCAAATACCACGTCTTATTCTAACGAAAATATATCGTGCGCAATTTACACGTAGCCACTCCGAGCTCCTCCACCGGTGCATGTCCTAACACGTGGCAGGCAGTTCAGATACCAAACCAATTCACGTAGAAAAGAACCCAATCTATGAAATTAATAATAATAATCAGAAACCTATTATCTTCTTCTTCTTCAATCGGAATCAAAGCACCAAGTACCGCTCGGCTAATTATTTACAGGTACTGTATGTAGCACATGCCAAACCCTTTTCGTTAATTTCCTTGAACCACAAGTGTTGGATATATAATTGGTTGGAATGGTTGTTTGGTGATCGATCCAATGGCCCTGTGAGTTACTTTTTGGTTGCATTAATTGGGTCTTTTTGAGGAATATACAATTTTTTATTATAAATATATATATATATATAATTAGCTGAACAAAATTACGGTACTAATGTATGTTTTCAGGAGGATACGTTTAGTATGAATTGACAGTTGAGTGTTTTTTGTGGGTTAGAACAGAAATGGCGCAAGCAGAAGAAGTTAAGGAAGAACCGAAGTGTTCAAGCTACGACGCTTACTTCGACACCATACAGTCCCGGAAGAAGCTGTCTCCTGAGTTGCAGGAGACTTTAACTGCCGCATTTGCCAAAATTCCCGCTTCTTCGTTCCCTCTGGTTAATGGTGGGAAAGGTGAGTTTTAACTGATTCTTGCTTCCGCTGTTGAGTTTGCGAGATTGTTTAATGTTTCGAGTTGAATTTGGAGATTCTAACATGTATCAGAGCGGGTTGATCCCGTGGACTAGCGTTCATTTAGGCGATTTATAAGTGAAGTGGGTTCTTTTTGTTGGCTCGTAGTGATCGAGATTCGGGCAGACACCACAGTTGGCGAGGCTGTTAAAATTCTATCTCAATGCAAGATCATGGCTGCTCCCGTGAGAAACCCTGATGCTGTGACTAGCTTGGACTGGAGAGATAGGTACCTAGGTGTCATAGACTATTCAGCAATTGTCCTCTGGGTGTTGGAGAGCGCAGGGGTCGCAGCCGCTGCTTTATCGGCTGGTTCCGCTACAGCTGCTGGTGTTGGTGTTGGTGCTGCTGGTGCTCTTGGAGCAGTGGCATTGGGTGCAACTGGACCGGCCGCAGTTGTTGGAATCGCGGCGGCAGCAGGAATCGCTGCGGTGGCCGGAGGAGTTGCTGCAGAGAAAGGGCCAGGAAAGGATGCTCCCACGGCTGCTGACAAGTTGGGGGATGACTTCTATAAAGTTATCCTTCAAGAAGAACCTTTGAAGTCAACAACGGTAAGTTCTTACCCACTCGGGGGACTTGCATTCATGAAATTGGTTAATTATTTGCTTTACAAAGGAGATATTACAAGATCAAGTGTCTTTTGTAGTGACCTACTTACTGGTTGTGGATGGCAGGTTCGGTCGATAATCAAATCATACCGCTGGGCACCTTTCATTCCCGTGGCAATGGAAAGTTCGATGTTGAGCGTCTTACTTCTGCTCTCGAAGTATAGGCTCCGAAACGTACCGGTGATAGAGTCAGGAAAAGCAGACATTAAGAACTTCATTACCCAATCTGCAGTTGTTCAGGGACTGGAGAAATGCAAGGGAAGGGATTGGTTTGACTGCATAGCTGCAAAGCCCATTTCGGATTTAGGACTGCCCTTTATGTCTCCCGAAGAGGTAGAGCTCTGTCCTAATTCTTCAGGCTGTATTACCTCTTAGCATCAGATCGTCTTATCACATGACCCCTCTATCCTGACAGGTTGTATCTGTTCGGACCGATGAACTGATCCTGGAAGCTTTCGTGCGGATGAAAGACAATCAAATCGGTGGCCTGCCGGTCATAGAGGGACCTCAAAAGAAAATAGTTGGTAACATAAGCATAAGGGACATCAGACACCTGCTGCTGAAACCAGAGCTCTTTCATAATTTGAGGTAATGCGGAGCGAAGACATAAAGCAAAACATTCGATCGTCAATGCCATAACTAGTGTTTCCTTTTCAGGCATTTCACCGTGATGGATTTCATCAAGACGGTCGCTTCTACATCGGAAGAGAACTCCAAGGTAATGACCCCAATAACTTGCAAATCCGATGCCTCTCTTGGCAGCGTGATCGACAGGCTGGCTTTACACTCGATTCATCGGATCCACGTCGTGTCAGGCGACGAGCAAGCAGTTGTAGGCGTCATTACGCTCAGAGATGTGATCGCTTGTTTCATATCTGAGCCTCCAGGACATTTTGATAACTACTTTGGGTTTCCTGTAAAGGAGATGCTAGATAAGTAACGCTTATGTTGCTCAAGAACTGAAGCTGTTTTGATAACAATCTGTACCTTCTCTTTAAAGCTGTTTCTTTTATTATTTTGGTCCCTTCCCAAGTAATTCCATATGATGTAAATCAGGTCGCAAACTCATATTTCTTGTCTTTTTATAATAAGTACTCGGATCAAATGACTTTCTATTTGAAAGTTTAACTAAAAAATATTGAATTGGTTTATTTTACTTTTAAACAGTTTGACTTGATTCAAAAAATGTTATTCGACTTATATATATTTAAGATTTGAGTAATTTTTTTGTTAGATCTCATCTTACTTAAATTAAGCGACTTATTACATCTAGATGGTATAAAAAAAAAAGAACTCACAAATTGACCCTGATTTTGTCATATGTTGAATTGGATGCTGGAAAAATGGTTTATTTTTTAAAAAAAAATTAAAAAATCGTGAAAAAAATTACACGACTATTATTAGATAAAAATATCATTATCGAGAAAAAACGTGTCAATTCTCGCATGAAAGCCATGTCAATAACGTGAAAAAAAACATTAACATAGCCTACTCAAATTATAAACTGGACGAACTAATTTCTTCGGTTATAATCCAATCCACTATCTTCATCACCAAGAGAATGGCTTCAAGTGATATATCTATCCTTCTATTTAACATCTAAAAAACAATGGAGACTTTTTTTACTGAGGAGAAATTTCACAATGGATATTAATGGTGATCTCTGCTTCCATTTTACCTAAGGCCCATTAGCAGAATCGAAGCAAAAGATTTGGGCCCGAGCAGGGGAAAGTAGCCAGGCAGGCAGGATCAAAACTGTCGTCCACCTGCCCAAACATAATTAGCAAAATTCTCTCTCCTCTGTCCTCGTCAGCAGTGTATCAACTACAACTAGGAGGAAGAGGAGGAGGAGGCGCCTTTGAGAGAGTTTCCTCCGCTGCTCGTAATCAGGAGGAAGAGGAGGTTTTTCTATCTGTTTTCTTCTTCCTTGTGCTTATTTTGGGGGGAAATAAACTATGGGTTTTACAGATTCTTTATACTGTTGGGAATAGAATTCTAATTGGGGGAGAACCCGATTGGGAATCTGTGGGTAAGTTGGAGAATTTCCGTTCTTAAGTGCTTCTTGGGCTTGTTTTTACCATCTGTGTCGCGGGATTGATGGTAGATTGCGTTCTTTTTGTAGCTTTGCCTGTGCTTTTCATGGATTTGAAGCATAATTAGGGGTTTTTTTTTAGGGTTTCAGTGTTTATAGCGGTTGTCATTGGGAAGCTTTCAATTGAATGGACCGGCTCTTGCGATTGAGGAGGGGGGATTTTTGCTGATCGGTCTGTGTTGCGGTTGTGTAGGGTTCAAGATGTCTACTCCAGCCCGGAAGAGGCTGATGAGGGACTTCAAGAGGTTGCAGCAAGATCCTCCTGCGGGTATCAGCGGGGCTCCTCAGGACAGTAATATCATGCTTTGGAATGCTGTGATATTCGGGTGTGTGTTAGAGCTCCTTTCTTTTCTGTGTCTACACTCTCCTTTGTCGTGGTAATATATGATTCTGACCATGAGCTCTATGTTTGTTTGTTTGTTCTTGTGACTTGCAGACCAGATGATACCCCGTGGGATGGAGGTACAATCTATTTCTTTTGCTGTATGGGTGTCTATTTTTTTCAGTCAGTCTATTGTTATTGTTCTGTTACCGGGTATATCTTGTGGGAAGGAAGTACTTTTCTTCATCAAACATTGCATTTCGGCTTAGTGTTGGGCTTCACTAACAAGATACGCTAGAAGGTAGATCGAATTTCTCTTCTGGATCAAGTTCATTGATACAACTTTGGAAATTGTGAAAAGGATCTGTCATATAAGTCTTGCGCCAGGCGGCAACTTATTTCACCTAGCCCCATACCTAAGATAAAGTGCCCATTTCTTTTTGTGCGATTTGTGCTTAGAATTGACCCGGTCCGCCCCTCTTTTTTCTTTTTCCCTATCATACCACTTGTCAAATCACTGCTTTCGATAAGCAAAAGGCTTTGTCTGCAAAGTAGAGTTGTACTGGAATGGGATTTGCTTTGACATCATTACATGTATTCTGGCTCATTGCCACCATAAACTCTGGAACTATCTGCTGAAAGTAATGAACAAGGGGGTTGTTTTGTGGCACCAACATATATGGTCCGAGAAACATAACATTGATTAATTTGTGCACGGAGCTCACACCCTAGTCAGAATATTCAGACTTCTTTTATTGGAATACCTCGTTCTCAGCATAACATGCATGTGTCTGTCTTCTTATAATGATTCAGGTACGTTTAAGCTGACACTTCAGTTTACTGAAGATTATCCAAACAAGCCACCAAATGTGCGGTTTGTTTCTCGCATGTTCCATCCAAACAGTAAGTTGGAAAAAATTCCCAACTCTCTGATATCATCTTTCTGTCATGTGCAAACTATATGTACCAAATTTCCACTGCTTTGTCATGCTTTTGCAAATTCTAGTCTGAATTTGTTGCTTTTCATCCCCATGGTCTGCTTGGTGGTAGCTTGGCCTTCTATTATTGTGTGGATTTTGTTCTATTTGTCATTTAGATTTTAGGTCAGCTTTGATGTTTTTCTGTCATGCATTCTGCTCGCAGCGAAGCGTTTTTGCAACAGGAAAGAGGAAAATTTTGGAATTTGGAATTTGTATTAAGCTTGACATCTAGAACTTAACCTTCATCTTGCTTAGTTCTTTTAATAACCAAGCTGGCTGACATCAAGTGATAACAATAAGATGCTTCATTTATTGTGCAGAACTTCTTTAACATTTCAACAATTAGAATTGCTTGCCGGAGCTTAATTTCTCATTAGTGAATCTAAAATCCCAATTTGTTTTTCCAATTTGCAGTTTATGCGGATGGAAGCATTTGCCTGGATATCCTGCAAAATCAATGGAGTCCTATCTATGATGTTGCTGCCATACTTACGTCAATCCAGGTAAAGATCATACAAGAATTAGTGGCTACAAGATTTTTTCTCCATACAGTATTACAGAGATTTTTTAACATTCACCTTGTTAAATTCGGACCTCAATTCTTCTGTTTCGTTCTTGTTTCAGTCCTTGCTCTGCGACCCAAACCCCAATTCCCCTGCGAATTCAGAAGCTGCACGGATGTTTAGCGAAAACAAACGTGAATACAATAGGCGGGTGAGGGAGATTGTTGAGCAGAGTTGGACTGCTGATTAAGTTTCTGGTTTGGTTTGGCACGCAGAAGCGATTCGCCGGTCTGGGGCTGAATCATGTTAACGTGAGTTACTTTCTGTTCGTGTCGTGTATGTGAAGCATCCTATTTTGATTTTCAAGTTCTGCTGTATTGTACCCGACTTTTATTTGTGGTTCTTATTTGGATATTGTATTGGATGATCTGTGAATTTAGGTTTATTATGGATGATTATTGTATGTCACATACTCGGGACCCGGATTTTATGGGGTTTTCATAAGGATGTCCGGATATTGTTCTATTGATTTTGATTTATGTTTTTTAAGATTACTTCCAAAAATAATATCAATTTCTTTTAAACAGTAGAAGTCGAAATTTGATTAAGTTAGACTATTGTATTTGTCAGTTGTTTGTTGGTACTTAGTAAACAATTTTTTCAATTGAAATTTAAAAGGGTTGACCCAAACTCTGAGTTTGATGACTGTGGGCTATACTATACTTCCAAGTAAGATTTTTTCAATTTGGCAAATTGAGAATTGATCCATGTACTCTTAAACAAGATTTATCTATTTTGGCAAGGCATAGAAATTGAGCCATTGAAACGAGGTAAAATTCGTCCCATCCTGGTGATAGGCCAAGGTCCCGATATTGCTTCGCTTTTTGTCGTTATTGTTTTGGGCTTTGGGCTTTTAACATAACGAATAAAGCCCATTGTTTCATCGAGTCGTCCAAATCTCGCCCAGCCCAAATATGCCGCCGTCAATGGCCATTTAATCGCTGACCAGTCAACAACCAAATTAAATATCTATCAAGTACTTGACCCAAAGCATAGGGACCGAGATGACAAATACATAAAACTATAGGGACCAAATTATGAAATTCAAGCCGATCCATAATTAACCCTCATCATACAATAGCTCAATAAGAAACCCCCAACTTAGGGCACACGGGATTGAAAAACAACTACCCCTTCCCACCGCCAGCCAATTGAAAGAAGAAGATGGCTCTCCAAACTGGACTCAGCGCCGGAAAAATCCTCGTCATCGCCGGAGCTGGTAAACTGAACACTCCCTTAGCTCACCAGCTTAACCGACGCCGTATCTACGCCGTAATCTGACCGGCGTTGGTTTTCTTTTGTGGTACAGGATACACGGGGACTATCCTATTCAAGAACGGCAAACTCTCCGACCTGATCGGCGAGCTCCAGGTTAGCGACAACCTAGTATTAACGGTTTTGCCCCTACGAAAGCTTCTTCGGTTGTTTGATCTTGCGAGTGTTTTGTTTTGTTCTGATCCGGTCGGGGAAACGGGAATGAGTTGATACGCGGTCGTTTTCTGGTGGTGCAGGCGATTGTCAAGGGATTCGAGAGGTCCGGGGAACACGCCGATGGTGATTCGGACTTCTCCGATGCTGTCGCGCAGCAGGTAATTAGAGAATTAGGGTTTGGTATATTCGGCTGATGGTTATTTGCGAGTTATCGTCCGAGTATTTCTAAGTTCCCGTGTTTTTTTCTGTTTGCGGAATTATTGAAGGTGCGGAGATTGGCCATGGAGGTCCGGCAGCTGGCTTCTGCCAGGCAGATAACTGTCGTAGGTGGTGGTAGTGGTTATGGCCAAGGTATACCTACTCATTGTCCATTTTGAGCTGGTGTTGTTTTTGTTGTGTGTGTTCTTTTCAAGTCTCTAAGGATCCTTTATTCCTTTTGTTTCCGCAGGTAACTTGAGTGGCCTTGTAGTTCCAGCTGCGGCTGTTGGGGCCGTGGGTTATGGTTACATGTGGTGGAAGGTATCTTTGGATTTTTTGCGCTGTTATTTTGATGTTACTTTTGGATATTTCTCTTTTCTCTTTGTATTTGGTGGGAAGTAGAGACTTGCTTGCTTGAGATGTTGTGTTGCATCGAGAACTAGTAGTCTAGAAGTATTGCCTTAATATTGCTAATACTTTTTTCTAATCTTGACAATTTAGGGTTTGAAATTCACTGATCTCATGTATGTGACGAAGAAAAGCATGGCAAGCGCCGTTGCAAACTTGAACAAACATCTGGAGCAAGTGACTGGAGCTCTAACTGTAAGCTCTTGTTGTCTTTTGGATCTGTTAATATTTTGCCTATGCCATGTTTCATTTAGTTGCTGATTTATGCAATATTAGGGTACACTAGGAAGGAAAAAAAATCAGATACGATATCCTTAATTATATGTCTTTTGGGTGCAATCTTTTCTTTCTATCATGAATCAGCGTCTGCTGCCAGTAGCCTCACATGAACTCGAAATGCCATTCATTTTCTGTTCCAGTCCTGAAATTAGTGTATATTTGGAGCCTGGAGGCTCTTTTCTTTTTGGATCTTTTCAATGTTGAGAAAGAAAATGAAAATGGACATTATTACTAGATAGAGAATGATGGAAGGGTGACCAATATGAAGTTTAAACGAATTGATCACTTTTCAATTGCACTTGCTAGGAATAACCTGGCCATATCCCAGAATTTTTTTTTTTTTGATTTAGCATAGGCAAAATCTGGTTGAAGAAATTGGACACCTATATATTATGCATATTCCCATGGGATTGAGGGATAAGTATTTATGCGCATGTAGGAACACACGGCTCACATACTTAAATACTCTGAAACTCTTGATATCTTGCTCACTTTAGTTATATGCCTCCAGATAACTCTTGTGTTGGCAAGCAATATCTATTAGCTTCTTTTGTCATGATGCTTGCTGATTTTTCTGTTACTTTCTGTTTTCCAGGCTGCAAAGGAGCACTTGACACAAAGACTCCAACATTTGGATGATAAAGTGGAAACCCAGAAAGAGATATCTAAGCAGATTCAGTTTGACGTAAGATAATTTGCTGATGCACTCCGTTGCAGGCGTACAGCGGTGGAACTTTGTGGCCTTGTATTTTTTGTTAGTCTATTTTTTTAGGGGATGAAAGAGGCATGTAGTACCCACTATCATTGTTAGAAGTTGGTCTATTTTTGGCATTGTTTTCTCAAACTGTTTTGCTTTTGGCAGATTAGTTCCGCAAGTGAAAATCTTACACAAATCGATGGTGACTTGAGGGAGTTGCAAGATTTAGTTGCTAGCTTGGTAAGTATCTCGTGGATCATCCCTTACATTTTCTTTCTCTTGACTATACTTGCTTTGATGGCGCTGTCTTTTTTTTTTTGGAAACTTCTCATTGCATTATCACTTTCTTACAAATCTCTATGTACTAGAAAGTTCATGTTTCTCAAAATTTGCTTTGAGAGTTGGAAAATTATCAAGTTGGAAATTTCTCTTCCAGCGATCATGGCATGAACGCTAAAAAACGATTGACAATTTTTCATTCTTTATCCCATCGTTAGTTTGAAGACAGATGGGTTTGTATGTTTGTAAAGATTCGTATACTCTGTGAGCAGTTTTATTCTTTATTATGCGAGGTGTGATTCTTCTATACTTTTAGTGGTCAATGATTTTACATTCTGTCGTTTCAGGATTCAAAGGTGTTATCATTGGAGGACAAACAGGTGAAGCTAGTTTATTTTTTACTGGTTAATGATATTTCTTCACTTCCCGACTTCTGCAGTGCTAAAGTAGTTCTGATAAAAGAAAATACTGAGCATTTGGATTTTCAGCAAAGAATGATGGCATTGGCCAAAGAATTTGAACTTTTTTAGTAGCTTTCAGCTTTTTTCTGTAGTCCAGTCAACTTTAGGAGAACTTGTCAACTCATATTTCCGTCTAGGGATGAGCATGGTTGCTTTTTAATATCTTGTTCCGTCAACGAGCAAACTCTATTGGAGGCTGCAGTTGGTCTCTCTAATATTTCTTATTTAACTTTTGTCCTTGAACTAAAAGTCAATTGGTACCTTCTTTTGTTCTGGTGCATGTACTGATTAAACTTTCTATGTGACAGAATCTTTCCAATATGGGTGTGCTCTATCTGTGCAATTTTGTTCAATCTGGCGGCAAGAAAGGGCAGATGCCTAAAGCTCTAGAGGTTAGAAATTGGACAGTTTAATTCTCATATTAATGATGCTTGTTTTATCTTTCTTGAAGAAGTTAAGCATCACATGAGTAGACGAGAACACTCGTTTTCGGCATCTTTCTTTTGCAAGTAGGAAGACACACGTGTTGCCGTTTCAGTTTATGAATATCACAGAAACAGAAAAAAGAATAATAAACTATCATATCAGTATCCTTCTTAGTTTTTCCAGTGCTATCTTTCTCTCAAGGGAGGTAAACACATTGAGGTGCTCATATGACCCTCTTGGAAATGGAATAAATTCTTTCTTCTATGCAGAGAGTAGTTAAGAAAGTAAATTTACACGCTGCTGTGATCCTGCTGATGTATATTCCTTGTCCTAATATGTATGTGTGCATGCCCTCGTCCTCATTCCAGTATTTATTTCTTAGCTTCTCCTGGGCTTTTGGCTTCTCAATGAGATCAAATGTGTGGTGCTCTGGTTGTGGGCTTCCATTGTCTACTTTTGGCTAATGTTTTAAGATATTTTTGCAGGATAAGCTGAAATCTTCAGGCAGAACTTTCAGCTCCCTTACTTGCAAAGAGCCTGTAAGTTCTTGTGCTAAATCTCTAGAGTAGAAGCCCATGATCAGTGATCACTTAAGCACGTACCATTTTCAATTTCACATTCAGGATGTGCCTCTTTTGCCAATTAATCATTGTGACACCTGTGTCAATTATGCATATGCTCTTTAATTTTACTAGCACATGCACTTGCGAACAGAGTTGCATTGCTTAATGTTAAGCTAGTTCCTACTGAAGGAGCAGTGATAAGCAAGCCAAGACTACCCACCTTATGCATGCCCACACCGCACTGATGCTCGGAATTTAACCACCCATCTTTGAAAGCAGGGCCTGAAGCAGCTTACAGAGATCAAGGAAGAAGTAGTACGCGCTCTGGGTAATGACAAGCAAAGGGATGCCGCCCCTGATGGACTGGATATAGTGGAAGAGTCAACTACATCTCCTCAAACAAAACCTTTGCTAAGGTTTGGAAATTTAGTCCTTGCATGTTTTTTTTTTTTCATTTTATCCTGCATCAGATTAGGTTTCCTAGCCGCATAATTGGTGCAGGATTTGCATTGCCAGCATTTAGTTTTTGGATCCTGATAATATTCTTCTACATCTTTCTAAGCTCTCTATTTTTTTAAAAAAAGATTCACACCAATAATGCTTCAGAAAATTTATGTCATGGTAGAAGCTACTTGCTTTGTTCCTGATGGTCTCGGTATGGCACATGTGCAAGCGTGAAGTATTCTTCTGCCTTTCATTGGCCTGAAGAACTTGTTTATCTTTATTGCAGGATGCATTCAGCCTTCAGTTGATTGCAAAATCTGAACAAGAGCTCTCTGATCCTTGGTTTTGGCAACATTCTCGTTGAGTTATATTGTACAAATAAAATTATCCTCCAATTAGTTAATTGCAATCTTGGCAAGAATGTTTATCAACCGATTACGTTTCCTTAGCTTATACAGGCTGCTGAATAGTTATAGAAGTATATGTATTAGTACACACACTTTCGGTATTTGTATTAACACCCTTTACCAGAATATTGCTTGTAAGCGCAAGTGGCCAAGATTCTTTCCGTAGTTAGATATGGAAACTGTCTCATTTGATGTTTTAGATCTCGACTGTTATTACTCAAGTAAGCAGTCTATTACTCCATTTATTTCCACGCTTTGTAGTAGCATTGCCCCGTTGTAGGCTCAATCCGTCGAAATGAATCGTCAAAGTGTATGCTTTGCGAGTGTGTCATTTGATCTAGATTAACAGGTTGGTTATTATGAAAGGACTACTTCCAGGCTTTTGTATCTCCGCCAGAAGTAACTGCTTCCATCTTCCGAATCCGGGCCTGTTTTTTTTCTTCGCATCGCATGTGGTCTAATTTGTTGTCCTGTTAGATTCATGACCGTGGCAGACTTGTATTTTTGTTTTGTTGGGCAACCTTAAGCTTATGCAGACAAGGATCACAGATTCCCCGTAGTAGGTGTCAATTCTGTGCCTTTAGCTGTTTCCCGATCCACCGTGGGATGGTCTACAGTATCTTACGCCGACATTGAGACAATAGTGTCTTTGAACTTTGCTTGACAAATACAGATTGACTATGTTTAATCGTGCTCTTAAAACATCATCGAGCACTTCTTCACCTGATGTCCAAGTTAGCGAAGCCTGGTCACCGAGAAGTGAAATTGGTCTCGGGGGTGCACAGACGACCTCCAAATGTGGTGAGTTTCTAGTAGTTATTTAGCTTCAGAATGTTATTTATGTTTACAGAACAGTAAATTAGTTATCCTGCACAATAACTGGAACTGTGATAAAGGAGATGAGCAAGCTGAAGAGTTGGACAGAACTTGGTGGTCAATACTAGCCTGGACTAAAGTACATGTAAACTAGACCAGGGACATTCCATTCTACTACTTGCTGTACCATAATGGCAACAAGCATTCCTCCTTGGAGTCCAAACCCTCACTCGAAGGGCATATGCTCAGGCGTGGGAAGAAGTCGCCTTTGTAGAAGTAATCTTCGACTGCATTGTTCTTGGATGCGGAGAAAATGTTTTTGCAGTCTGTTTCTTCAGTTTCCTCCTGGATAGCACTCGAGTTCTTTTCGACCAGCTCTTTGAACACGGAGGACTTGAGGAGGAGGCTGAGCGCTGTAGGGGAAGACGACTTGGGCGACTTCCCAGCAGCAAAAATGCTGGCTGGTGTTCTGGGTGAGCTCATGTCATCTGGTACGTTGCCAAACGGGTTTGGCTGGAGGTAAAGCAACTGGGTTGTATCCTCTCTAGGAAATGAGTAGCTAGCCATCGATAGAGGCTCTAGATTTGGTTTTGATTTGTGAGGAGTGAGAGGTGCGTTGTACGTAGGTACGGCAGGCTTCAGCCACCTGAGATATGTGCTCAAGTCGAAATTGGTGACTGCATTGATACCTCTGTATTCAATAGCTGCAATGTCATAAGCATGAGCAGCCTCCTCTTGTGTACCTGAACAAGACGGAAACTGATCAGTACCGATCTTCAACTACTCTTCCTGCGAGTTTACCGATCTGATTATCGGATACAAACCATAGGTTCCGAGATAGAGATACTTGTTTCCAAACACTCTTCCTATCCTTGCCTCCCATCTTCCATTGTGGTGGTGCCTGTTAGTATGGGATTGAAGATGGTTAAAGAAACCAAGGCATGTGATATTAGGAGATCAAGAACATTTTTGTTTCCTATTTCACCTGGCAACTCCTCTGTACTTGGATACGCCTCTTGAGAAACCACTGCTTCTTCTGTCAAATGTAAAACCAGGTAAGAAGAATACATCCTCTTTAACACCTCTGTTCCCAAATGCTTCGACTGAAGCCGATAGAATCTCACAATTGTACCTTCTTAAAGAGGCCAAGTACTCCTCTTTTGTTAAATTTTTCATGATCTCGATTTCTTTCTCATAATCATATACCTGCCCGGATACCAACAGAACGGGTTAGCGATATGTATGATGCGTCGCTGTTAACGGTTCTTATCGACGAAGTTAACATATAAGGCAGGTTGCTATGTACCTGGAAGTTGGTGAAAGTTGACGTTCCCCAGTACTTGAGAGCAGCCAGATCGTATGCTCTTGCTGCAGATTCCTCTTCATCATACGCACCTTTGTGAGACAATAAACAGTCAGTTCCAGGGTTCATCTTTTGTTTGATTTCCCTAAAGCTCAAACTCATCGGATCTAATGATGAATGCGAAGTACTCACCAAGATAAACTGCTCCGCCCGCCCAATTATAGTTGGTTCCGAATGCGAAGCACAAGTAAACAATCAGAGATCACTCAAAAACTTCATCAGAATGTCAATGCAGGCATTTAACATCAGCAAGTTTCAATCCTTACCTTGCTTCCCCTTCTTCCTCTGCGTTGGATTCCACGACGCTTTGTCCCATAGATGAGCTTCGTACCGTCCAGTCCACCGGTGCCTAAAATCATAGCTTAATGTTAATTACACTGCTATTTTCTTACCTTACACATAATTCTAGGAGAAGAAACAGAAACCATTTAGCTAAAGAATCCTGATCTAACCTGCTGACCCCCCTAAACCTTGAGCTCCTCTTGACAGTAGTAGCAGTAGGAGTAGCAGCTGGTTGCTGATCACCGTGCAGCTTCAAATCCGCTGCCTGCGGCTGCTCGCCGCCTTTTTGATCACCGCTGCTCGATGCAACAGTAGGTGGTTCCCGTCGCCGCCTCTTAACGCACTTAGCCTCCACCGGTTCTCCTCCTACGATGCACAACCTTCGCCTTCCGGGTCTGACCACCTCATCATTCCCACCAATGATCTCCATACTCCGTTTGGTTTCCTAGGATTCCTAGTGGAATGTCTCTGCAGTGACTTGACTCTAAAGCAATTGCAATGTCCACGTACATATAAACATGTCCCTCCTTTTGTCTCGTGCCATGTCTTCGTCTTTGTGCATGGTTTGTCGTCTGTTATAACGACTGGTTTTGTCAGGACCAAGACAATTGGCGGTCGATGGTTGCAATACTATTAGTTGAGACAAATGTGGAGGAATGTCTGTATTATAAACAGGCCGCCTAAAAAGTGACCTCCTTATTTTTTGGTAAATAAAATAAGAGAGTTGTTCTATCTTTATTGATAACTATAAATTCTAAATTTTAGAAATACATAAACATTAAATATTTATTAAGAAAATTTGTCATCTTTTGGTATCATATCCATTTAGATAACAAAAAGCTAACAACTAATTAATAATTAATATATAGTGAACTTGAGTTCATCACTAGATAAAAACTTGAGTTAACTAGCATCAAGTAACACCAAACTTTTACTTTTTAAGACCGTACACGAGACGATTATTCCAAGGTAGAGGAGTCAAAAGGGCAATATTACAACTGCGTGTGGAGGATCGATTTTAATGTGGACCTCAAATGGACAAAAGCCACATTTGAGACAGATATTATTGTCTGATTCCAAAATAGTGAACTTGTAATTTGGGAAAAGAACCGAATTTTATCACAAATTACAGGACAACATGGGTTGTCGATTAGTGGATTGTGCCTTGGGATTCTTCGTCCAGTATTATGAGGGTTGTCCTTAATCTGTTTTTCTACTCGCAGTGCATTCAATTTTTTGCTTTTTTGCCGGAAGAAATTAATCTATTGAAACACATAATTAAATATTTATTTAAAAAATTGTCATCATTTAAGGTTTTTTGTTTGTTCAAAATTAAATTAATGAGTTTAATAGAAATTGAGATACTAGGTGATATAAAAAAAAAGTGGGTGATTACAGGAACTTGTTGGAACCACAGAAGTTCAAAATTATATATGTCAGACGGAATTCCCCATAGAATCAGATATATAATATGCTACTACCAAAAAAAATATTTAGTTATATGATTCCAAACAATTGAAATTGAGATAATAAACACTAAATTACTAACAGTAGCATCTCATGTAATAACTGTGTGTATGTAAATACATTCTCTTGCTTACTAATTTTCACTCTGAACTTCTATTTAATATATCAGAGCTTCTTAGGCGTGTTCAACATTTATTTTCTGCATCTTAAAGAATGTCCTAAACTTTAGATTATTCTAAGAGAACCGCTTATTTTTTGGGGAAATTCAAACAAGATACTTTTGAGTACTTTCAATTTTGGGACAAAAATGACAAGTAGTAATGACTTCTTTTGAAAAAATGAATACGTTCAATTTTGTTAGTCTCTCAATTTATTCATAAATTATTTGCCATCATCAATTTTTTGTGCAACATTAATTTCCTCATCCACTTGCTCCCTCCCATACATTCTTTGTGTCTATCCCTTAGCAAGGCTTGCCCCTGAAGCAATCGAGCGCACCCGCGTAGCGGGTGAGCCTGGTCACCATTGTCCCGGACTTGGCCTTGATCTTGTCGTGCCTCGAGAACTGCTGCACCGCGCGTGGGTTCCCGGACGGTGTGAAGAACGCACCGTTCATGTACAGGTCCTGGTTCGACCTCCAGTTCCACTTGGACCATTGCTCAGGAGTTGCATAGTCCCTCTTCGTGACCTGATCATGCAACAAGTCGTTTCGTATTAATATCGCTCATCCAACCCAAAATGTTAAGACGAAAGAACGGTGTTTTACCTCTTTGGCATAGCCATTGTCAGGGGCGATGAAGCGGTTGCCCTCGCTGATGATGGTAGGTGCTTGGCTGCCTCCAATGGCGTACATGAGCCAGTGAGTGTAGTCGTTGTTCACGACGTGGAAGAAACCCCACCTGCACCTTGGCATCCTCTGGACCAATCCCCTCCCGAAGTGGTTAAACGCCACGGTCACTTGCATGATCTTGTCACCGGAGTAGCCGTCGCTGGCCCCGAACAACATCACCTAAATTGCGGCAACAAAAAATAAATCGAATCATCCTTACGAATGAAAACAACATACATAACGTAAAAAGAGAATCAATTTTACGAATAGAACAGACATATAAACGAAGATACATTCGCTTTCTAAATAATACTCGTATATTTTAGAACGTATTCAATTTAATGAAAACTTGGTTCATCCCGGACCGACATGTCATGTGATTGATTTACATTTGGTTTTTCTATGTTATAATGATTTGGATTGCAACGAATTGAGAGTTAATATACTCTACGAACCGTGAGTATTCCACTTAAAAGTTTGTTTTTCATACAAAACGATCAATATGTAAAATTAGAAGAAGTACCTCGTTGTGGTCGGTGAAATGGTTGTTGGAGATGGTGATGCCACTAGAGCCCATGATAGCGTCAATGATCCCATCAGAGCATCTGGACATGGAGTTATGGTCGATCCAGAGATTGGAGGATCCAAAGATGGAGATTCCATCTCCGTCGCTCTTTGTCCTGAACCCGTAATGGTCAACCGAGTCCCTGATGAGCCCGCCATTCCCAGGGACAATGTCGTGGATGTGGAGACCATGGATGATCACATTCTGGACGAATTGGAGCGTGATCCCGGCCCCTCCGACGATCCGGATGTTGACGCCCCTCCCGTCGATGGTCTTGTGGCTCGCAACCATCAGCTCCTGGTTGAGCCTGATGATCATGCTCTTCGCGAAGATGATCCAGAGGGGCTGCTTCTGGATCACAGCGTGGCGTAGGGTTCCGGGTTTAGGGTTAACCATGTCGTTGTCCGAGGGGTCGGTCACCACGTAGTACTTGCCACCCTTGCCTCCCTTAGCCCTCCTGCCGAATCCGAGGACGCAGTCAGCCAGCTTCTGGCGGTTCTTCTCCCAGTTAGGGTCGCACCTCCAGCACCTATCAATAGGGTTGGTTGCCCTGCATGGTCCTTTATTCTTGCGCAAGTTTCTCCTTGTGCTGTTGCTTCCCTCCAATGCCCTATATTACATGCTCATAAATAAATATATTATTACGTTACTCGAATCCGAATTAGATAATAAGTACATGTAGCATATAAGAGAGTCACGTCCAATGCCCTAAATTGCATGCTCACAAATATATACTATTATGTGACAAATTAGACAATTATGAGTACATGTAGCATATAATAGACTTTCTTCCAATGCCCTAAATTGCATGTTCACAAACACATATTATCCGACTCGAATTCGAACTAGACGATAATGAATTCTATATGACCAATACAAGAGGCTCACATGTGGACGTGGACGTTAAAGTGGTCGGTGATATTGAGGGGGTCAGTGTGGAAGGCGTCAAGGGCAACTTTATGGGCCTCGTCCGCACGCTGCTTCCAGTACTCATCAAACTCTTGTCCCTTGTTCTTCCAGTACTCCTCAGTCTCCTCCATGTTGGCCCGAGCGGTCGGCGCCATCAAGGCGAACGACGCGAGGAAGACGAAGGCCATGAGACCCTGTTTAAAGGTCGCCATTGCCGAATGATAAGGTTTTGAAGGTCGAATTCTTTCAATCCAGATTCCTTTTTTTTGGTTTTTTTAAATATTTATTTTTTTGTTTCAAGCTGTTGAGAAGGTTCAATCCCCAACAGGTTGAAGCCAAGGGAGGAGAGATCAGGAGAGGAGTTTCTACTCGCCTGATCTATTATTTTAGTATTAGCATTTTCTTATGTATATATAAGGTGTAATCATCTAAAATTAAGGTGAGAGGTTGGGAATTAATTGAGGCGTTAAACAAGGAGAACCTCTTCTTGTTATTGCATGTCTCAAACTATTTATGAGCCGTCTTGTTTGTTTGTTTTTTGGTAAGTTAAAGTTTTTTGAGGTTACGACATCTATTTATATGTGCTAGGTTTGTTATAATGTTAGTAAATTTACTTGTCCATTTGCTTGAAAAAAGTTATGGTGGCCTTCCATATCAAAACATTTGGTAACTTGGTATGGATCTATCAATCTAAAAATAATAATTGTTTTGGTGTATTGAAGTTAGGAATTTTATATCAACGTTTCGCAGGTAGAAATACAACAAATTATAACTCTTTTCTACAAGGTCGGTGATTTAAATTTTACTACTTATAAACATGAAAAAAAATTAGGAAGAGAACAAAATTCAAAATTATTTAAAACCCTAAAAATTTAGTCTAAATAGACTAAAATTAAACTAAAAACGATTAGGAGTTCTATGAATGGGACTTACAGTAATGGAAACAATATCAAAGTAACAGAAATAGAAGTAAGTCATTAATGAAAAGATTAGATTCGAGAGTTGTTGTTATATTACAAATCCTAGTCACATAATTTGTAATTTTCTACCAAAAAAAATATAATTCTTTATTTAATCCACCAATACACATGTCATTATTGAATTAGTAGATCCATACTTTATACTAAAAAAAATTCAATTCAATGTATAGATTCTAAAATAATATCAAAATAGAATAATCTCGTTTTACGAGTATACGTACAATTATGGATATGTCAATAACCTTACAAATTTCACATAATAAAATTCGTTCATGCAATTCTGTAATACGTACGGAAATTACGCTCGCCGTCAATCGTTAACCGTCTGTCGCGGCGGATATTGTTGCAATTACTTTCCTACCGAATTGGATTTTCTCTTCATTAACACGTGCTTAGTATGTTATAACAATCACCGTAATATTTAAACGAAGAGTCTGGTTTGACACCATTCAAAAAAATTTAAAATATCTGCATACTAACTATAGATTAAAAAGTGTGATTAGTATATAATTAACGCAGTTAGTGAAGGGGCACTTTTTTCCCCTACTATGTAGTATGTTAATTTTTGAGTGGTGTTATATAGGTATCTTTTACCAATAAAAAACTTTAACTAATTACTAATACTGGGTGACAAAATGCTTATCCCAACCCCAGATGAAATAAAATCATGAGTCTGCGTTATTGTTATTTTGTCCCTATTTTTGCCAACAATATTATTTCGAGCCACCACCTGACTTACAATTTTTATATCCACGTACATTGAATCATCTCTAGTGTTGTATAAATTTATATATATATTAGATACAAAGGTACATCTCCTAAGGTCCCTTGCCACGTTAATTTGATGGTAAAGCCTGGTGATGTTTACAGCAGACAGTTCCTCCTCTCTTTCCTCAAGTCACTTCATCAATTGCGAGCAACTCCAACCGCATTCGAATTCGAATCCTTAGCTCTATTTTATATAATGACTTCCGACATAATATAAGGTTGTATTTCTAAGTTGTGTATCATTCGGGGATGTGATCTTGGAGCTGGAGAGGGTTAGGACGCCTCCCAGACCTTGTAGTCTCTTCCCTCCATGGTTTGAGACCATTTCTGCTTGCCGCTTCGAGGTTCGTAGTGACCCGGTCCAATTTTCACTGCAACTTTGTCGTCCACAATCGCCGCGTATACATCCCTTTCCGCCTTCATGATTTTGATCTGAGATGGAAAGAAATCAATCAAACAACCGGCTGGCAGGCCGAATCGGTAGAAATGGTGCAACTTTAATGGCTATTTGATGACCCAGGAAGAAGCACGGGTGATACTCACCGTGCTCCTGCAGTGGATTTTGTTACGGCTTCTGAGAGAAAGGAGGGACGCAATTTCGGATCGGTAGTGAGAGAAAATATGGTCGAAGAACACTGCCGGTGTTCCTGGATGAGTCAAAATGTAAGCATATCCTTGCATTTCCTTTCCACCCGGAAATCTCCAATGACCCTAGAAGACAAAAAAGAAACAGACGATTCAGTTGATTAGTCCCAAGAATCGCAACGGATTAGATACTGTAATCTGATCAGCTTAAATGTAGTCAAAGGAGTGAAGTCAAGAGATTTAATTTTAACCTGGGTTGAGCCAGTATCATGGTTCTCTATGAACGTGATGGCACGGGATGGCCACCAGCCAACAACACCCGGAGGTTTTCCCTTTCCATCTGATAAGCGCCAATACTCGCACCTCTCGATTGCCTGTAGGAATAGATAAACAGCTTATAAGAGACATGAGACTAACTACTTCGAAAACAGGTGAAAAAAAAACTGCTTATAAGAGACACAGATATTTTCAATTGGAATAACCACATTCATGATTCATAAATAATAAAGGATCTCGTCGTGAAACCTCAAAGTCACTAATTGTTGGCTGAAGAAGTTAAGATTATTCTCAGTCCCGTAACATTCAAGATCTGTCAAGCTCTTCTTATGACACTGAAGGCCTAAGGGTGGCATTTTCATCAAATACCTCTTAAGCATATCAACGATGCCATTTAGTGCCTTCCCGTTGAGCACTTTGCACTCACAATTAAATAACAGAATTGAGTAGGAACTTACTGCATGAAGTATCCCCTTTGTGGTGACATCAAATGCACCGGCAGTTCCACCTGTGGCATTAATCCAATCAATAATTCTCTGGCGATGCGGATCTTGGTCGTAGTCCATTTCATTGTATGTATAGCTAAGGGAATCCCAATACTCTCCAACAGCAAAATAGGGTTCACTTGAATCCAGATATTCCTTGACATAACCACCCCAAAATCCTCTCACAAAATCAAGCCTCCATCCGTCATACCCAATGTCTTCTCTGAAACTCAGAAATAAAAATTACAATGAGTAGGCAACTTCTAATATCGCCGACTTAGATAAAGGTTGACGCTAGCATCACAAAATATTCAAAAGTATAACTCAGTGGCGAATCATCACGACCAGAGGCATAGCCAACAAGAATATAAAAGATGACATGTCCAACAAGACGAGTAGAACTCCCATTAACCTAAACATTAATAGGATTTTGTTACATACCTTAGCCAGTTTAACCATTCTTTAAGATCGTTTCTCACAAACTCCTGGGAATGATCAATGTTTGGAGCAGCATGGAAACTGTCCCCGCTACTCTTGTTGCCCCTGCCCTACAGAAAAGAGAAGAGGAGTTAGGTGAGCTACACAAAGCATTGGCCATAGGTACACATCTCGCAACTAGAAGTGAGATGTTCATCCTAAAGTTGAGAAGTAACAGTTCTGCAAGAAAACATGCAGCTAAAAGTGAAGCAAGAGCTATCGATCACAACCTGAAAATGGGGATCATCTGCAACAACTGCTTGATCATCCCAGTTCAAGCGGCCACCAAAAATGTTCCAGATTCCATTTTTATTCTTATAGTGTGCACAGCGGTGGTTTAGGACAACATCTCCAAGAACTTTCACACCCACTTTATGAAGTGCCTTCACCAGATCCTTGAGCTCATCCATACTTCCATATCTACCAATTAAAAATGTAATAGATAGCATTCAATAGATAAGACAGA